>QYSG01001003.1:0-60440 GCA_003988875.1 Lachnum nothofagi
AAAGATTTCTCTAAGTAAGAATTCTGGCTTCGAAACAAGGCCCTGCCTATGGGCAAGGCCTCCCCTGCTTAGCGTAGTGGGAATAGCTTCAAGTGGAGCTCCAAAAGCTCGCTTCCGCTTTTATACCCTGCCGCGTAATCTTACTCTTGACCAAGGACAGCGTACCTCAAATTCGATGGAACGCCGTTCCATCTGACTTTCGTAGGGCCTTCTAGCCAACGAGTAGTCATTTTTTGATGTTATAGGGGTACTTGAAACTGTAGAAAAAAGAAACAAAAGAGGAACCGATTTTAGGATAGAGGAAGCCATCTTGACTTCCAAGCGTTGAACGCATGTATAGATTTTTCTATCCCTTACTTTGGCAGAGCGACCCACTGGAGTATATGTATCTGGAAAACTTTGGATCCGCCCTTACGCCCGTCTCCGTTCTTGGGATAAGAAGCTGATGATCTTTAAACTACTTCATACCAGCGGTTCGGAACGCCCATCTTCAGATCTAAGATGCGTCAGCGGCATGCGCGTAAGAGATAGTTCTTGATCAAAGACGAACCGGAACGCTTGCATTTTGGCCTCTGGGAATTATGTCCCGTGCGGTGTATATCTTGTGGATCAATTGCCCATGCCGGCAAGGTCTTTCTCTTAAGCGAGGAGACTTCATCCTTTCTTGGGAACAAGGGTCCAGGTCTAAATTCGGAACGGAAACGATCTCCATTTGCGGCGCATTTAGAGTTCGGCATATCGAGCTGATAGATGAGCTTGGGTAGTGGGCATCGGGCTGCCTCGGCCCGGAATGAATGGCGCTCAGCGTCAATTGAAGTGTCATCAACACGGACTTCATGTCTATCCTTTAAATTGCGCCGAATTCTCACCCTCACAAATTGTTAGTAGCTGATGCGTTGAAAGAATATATTGTAGCATAGGCTTCAGTCGAATGCTAAAGCATCAACGCCCTTTGAATTTAGCGAATACTTCGCTGCATACTGCTCCGGACAACTTTTGGGGGCCACGGCACGGGAATATTGTAAAAACAACAAATCAACGTCATCAGCTCTACCCTAATCCAGCCGCGATTAACTTGGCGTCTAGCGTGGCGAGCGTGGGCCCGCGAAAGCCACGCGCTGTCGATCTTGGCTCCCCACCCGAGATATGACTCCACTTCACGTGTTTCCAGGCCAAAGAAAGCCTTGCAGTGAAATGAAATCTTCAATTACTCTCTATACCACTTTTCACACACTCCCATATCTCAATCTAAACTCTTCCCAAAAATACACGCCAAACTTTTTCCAAATGGCAAAATCCTCCGAAAACTTCGCTCCACGCCTGAAAAATATTTATACAAATTCCCAATAAATAAGTACCAATACCCTAGAACAAAATCGCTAGCCCATACAGGCCTAGAATTAACCACATGCCCAATTTCTCCAAATCCAACTTGCGCGATGAAGCTGTCTGCTTTGTCGGTCTCGGTGGATTCGCAGAGGTGAAGTTCGAGCCGTTGCTGCTGCTGATGTCGCCGGTTGGTAAAAGCTGCGAAGTCTTGGTATTTGGTGCACCCTGGTTTTGGGATTGAGCATTTGAGCCTTGTGAATTCTTGTCCTGGCCTTTAGACTTGACCGGAGCCTGCGAGGCTTGATCGCTGTGAGTTGGTGGTGCTGTCGGTTGGATGATCGGGGTCTTGGAACAGGTCGAGCATGTTTGAACATAGGCCGTCAGAGTTGGAGGTGAGACATCTGAGGGTTTGCTTCGAACCAGAGACTGTGTGACCGTGACATCTGAACTAGGAAGTTCAACGCCCTGGGAAGAAAGTTGACATTTATAGCAAGCTATCATACCATGTTAGTCACGAATTGAGGAAGGCTTCTAGGGACATACGCTGATCTTTAGTAGCTTGGTCATATAGCTGTGACTCTTCTTTCGTGAAGGTCTTCGTGGTGTAGCTTGTTTCTGGCGGAATGTCAGACTTGCCCTTCTGCTTACGCCCTTTGAAAAGGTTGAAAGCTTACCTGTCACATCACCATTGATCTCGACAACGACCGTGATATCAATTATCACGGTCACTAGTACACCAATACAAACTGGCGGTTCTGGAGGTTCCGTTGGCTCTGTTGGGCATACAGTCGTATACACGGGTATTGTCTCTGTTGTCTTGTGACCATATGGACAGTCTGTAATATCTGGAGCGCAAGCTGTGATGGTGTATGTGATGGTTTTGTAAACCGTAGAAGTAGTCCAAGTATCTGGAGGTGGCGTTGTAACAGCACTCGTCGTTACTGGGCACACAGTCGTAGTCAAAGAAATAGTCTCAGTAGTGACAGATCCGTGATGGCAATTTGTGACGGTTGGATGGCACGATGTTATGGTATACGTGATCGTCGTGTAAATTGTTGAAGTGGTGTACAGCTCCGAAGTTGTCGTGATCTGCGGCGTGGTTGTCTCCGTAGTCTTCGATTTTTTGGACTTTGTGTGCGGCGGTTTGGTCTTCTTTGATTTTGTACTCGTAGAGGTGGTGCTCTCCACGCTTTCGCTTCCCGTGGAAGTCAAAGTTGGGAAGGTCTTTTGTGTAAATGACTCAGTAGACGAAGATAAGCTGGTAAGCTCGGTCGTCTGGGTCAGCGTGATAGTGGACACTGATATAGTGATGGTAGAAGTGGGTGCAGTCGTCAAAGTTTCGCTTCCACTTGATGAACTTGTCTCAATGCAGGTGGTGATATCAGAGGTGCTAGTTGTGCAACTCTTATGGCATGGAGGATGCTTGCACTTTGAAGTGGAGCAGCTAGTGTAGGTCTCGCAGGTTATTGTGAGCTCGCAGCTTTCCGTCGAAACAGGAGGTGGTGTTGTCGTCAGTGTGATACAACTACTGATGGTAGATGTGCTCGTTGAACAGTGCTGGCGGCATGGTGGCCAGCGGCACTTTTCTGTAGAACAGCTGGTGTATGTCTCCTGGGTTGATATGAAATCGCAGCTCTCCGTTGATGTTGTTGAGACAGTAGGACTTGTAGGGGCAATTGTCGAAATGATACAACTGCTGCCCGTCGATGTACTCGTTGTACATCTGACATGACATGGTGGCCATCTGCATCGCTCTGTAGAACAACTGGTGACAGTTTCCTGGGTTGATGTAAGATCACAGCTTTCTGTTGAAGTCGAGACTGGCGGGGTAGTAATAATAGTCGTCGACGGTATGATACAGCTGCTAGCGACCGATGTACTCGTTGTACATTTCACATGACACGGTGGCCAGCGGCATCTTTCCGTAGAACAACTAGTGACTGTTTCTTGAGTTGATGTGAGATCACAGCTTTCTGTTGAGACAGGAGGAGTCGTTGGGGCAACAGTTGATATGATACAACTGCTGACGGCCGAGGTGCTAGTGGTGCATTTCTCACGACAAGGTGGCCAGCGGCATCTTTCTGTGGAGCAACTAGTATATGTTTCCTGAGTTGACGTAAGATCACAGCCCTCTGTCGAACTCGTCGTGACAGGCGGCGGCGTCGTCGTTGAGACTACGCAGCTGCTGACTGTCGATGTACCCGTTGTACAGCTCTGATGGCACGGTGGCCAACGGCACTTCTCTGTAGAGCAGCTAACATGTGTCTCCAAGGTAGCCGATGTGAGTTCGCAGCTTTCACTTGAACTCGTTGTGACAGGAGGCGGCGTCACGCAGCTACTGATCACCGAAGTACTCGTGGTACAACTCTTATGGCACGGAGGCCAGCGGCATCTCTCCGTAGAGCAGCTGACATACGTCTCCTGGGTAGCTGATGTGAGTTCGCAGCTCTCCGATGAGCTCGATGTAACAGGAGGCGGCGTCACGCAGCTACTGATCACTGACGTGCTGGTTGTGCAACTCCTATGGCACGGTGGCCAACGGCACCTTTCAGTGGTGCAACTTGTGTACTGAGTTTGTGTGATGGAAGTCAAGTCACAGCTTTCTATCGAGATTGTCGAGACTGGTGGAGGCGTAGTAGTTGTCACTGGCGGTTCTGTTGTGCAGCTGCTGATTATGGACGTGCTAGTTGTGCAATACCGGCGGCACGGGGGCCATCGACATCTCTCTGTTGAACAGCTGGTATAAGCTGATTGGGAGACTGATGTGGGGATGCAGCTTTCTGTTGAGGAGATCGTAGTGACCGACGACGAGACCTCAGTGCTAGAAGCGGCCGTAGTTGGCAAGTTAGTGTCAATAGATGACTCAGTGCTGCTAGGAATCGTCGTTGAGGGCATGCTTTCCGACGACGAGGTCTCAGTGCTCGTAGTGACTATCGTTGGCAACGTGGTCTCAGTGGACGAGGTTTCCGTACTGGTCGTACTTGGGGTTGACCTCGTACTCTCAGAAGACGAAATCTCAGTGCTCGTGGTTGAAGCCTCGGTACAGCCACTCACAATCAACGTACTAGTTGTGCAGTGCTGGCGGCATGGCGGGTATCGACATCTCTCTGTAGAACAGCTGACAGATGTTGCCTGCGAAATCGAAGTTGACAAGCAACTAGAGCTCGCGGGCGTGGTCTCAGGTGTTGAGGTTGATGTGAAGGTAGGGGCTGTGCTCTCACTCGTAGGAGACGCCGAAGATTGCTCACTACTCGAAGAAGCAACTGTTGCAGTTGATACTGGACTCTCAGTTGTAGACACCGTAGGTTCAATGCTAGAAGAGCCAAGCGTCGTGGTTGATAGCGAGCTCTCAACAGTAGTAGTTATTGACACCACCGAGCTCGGAGACGGCGTAAACCCAGAGGAAGTAGTCGTCTCACAGCCACCACTGATGGTCAAATAGCTACTCTCGCAGAAGACGGGAGGCGGTATAGTTGGCCACACACCATCAGACCCAATTGCGTACATGGCCGTGATGCAAGAAACTATGGCAGTCACAGAGATCGGGGTGGGTTTGCAACTTTCTGTCGAAGGCGGTGTAGTCACAGATGGCGGCGGATTGGGTGTCGTGGTGGGCTGGATAGTTGAGGTTGACCAATTTTCCGTGATGATAGTTGGGCCTGTGTTGAGCGGAGTAGGCGACGCTGTGCTCGTCGGACCACAGATAAGAGGCTCTGGAAAAAGATCATCTGGCGTGCCTTTCACGCAATATCTAATTAACCATTAGCGAACTAGTATTTGAGAAAGGAGGAATACAGACGCAATGCCAAGCAGCAGATTAGTGCACTCAAGGTCAATGCAGCGGTTCAAATCTCGGAATTCCGCATAAGTGATGCCGAACCGTGCAGCCACCGACTGGCACGTATCGCCCGGCACGATTATGTGGTACAGGCAGCAGTCGTAAGCCGTGCCGGGTTGTGTGTATGTTGGTGTAGTCGTTACAGCGCACGTCGAGGCTGAAGATGGTGAGGTGGTGGTAGGAGTCAGAGTCACTGTTGTTGGCTCACCCGTACTCGAACTAGAAACCACTGACGGCGTCGAGCCTCCCGAAATAGTGATCGAAGGCGGCTCCGAGCTTCCTCCACTTGTGACAGATGACGGAATCGTCAACACAGTAGTAGAACTCGTCCTCGTTCCCGAGTTCGAAGACCTTGGACGCGTACAGCTAAAGCAAGAAAGATCATAGACCCTATATGGTGACCAAGGTCTATACAGAGCGATATCAGTAGCCGCTCCCGTGAACGTCTGACACAGCGGATTCGCACAGCCTTCACAAGTCTCTTCGGACCAGAAGAAGCCGGTGCAGCCCGGCTCCTCGTAGCAAAATTGAGCGCAGGTCTGTGGGCAAAGAGTTGGCAACCCGGAATGAACTGCTGTTAGGAGGTTCATTGCGTAGGCCGGGTCGGCGAAAGCTGGGGCGCCGCAGATGTCTTGAGTTGGAGGGTCAACGATTTGGTAGCAAGATGTGGATGATGTTGCAGGGGGCGCTGAGCTGGTGGTGCTTGAGGTTGGAGGTCTGTTGTTGCAGCCAGCTAGTATCACAGTCAGTATAGATCAAAGATAGATGTAGAACGAGGGAAAGGATCAATATACCAAGTTCAGCAGCAAAGCTATTCGGCGCAATAGGTTTGACCACAATTGGTATCGAATCACCAGGGGTCGACCCATCAAGCCCCACGACAACATACTGAGGCGCAGGACCCGAAGTAATCGCAAAGTTTTCATGGCCGCCACCGAATGCGCTGTTGTCCCATGTCAAGAATCCAGTGCTAGTGCTGAAAACCGTTTCGATATCACCCAGCTGATCATCGTGCTTGAATTTGAAGAAGGCGCCTCCGTTCCCGACATCTGCCGGAGTCACGTAGCCCTCTGTGAGTACTAACTCGCTTGTCGCAGAAATGTGCCCTCCACCACCATCGATGGTGAACAGAGTAGCGTCACGGCAGAACTTGGTTGTGGTGACTCTACCATCTGCAGTCAGCTTGAAGAAGAGCGTTTCGATAGCCCGCTTTTTTGGTGGACCAGGGACGTCCAATTTGAAAGTCGCGTAGAATGTGACTGATGAGTTGCTTGTGGATCCTGTGGGAGTGGGTGATGGGTAACTTGATGCTGAAGATGTCTGGGCTACGGCGGTGAGAGCCGAGGATGACGAGATCGCAGGCGTAGACGATGTTACAATAGTGGCCGGCGAGATCGTAGGCAGAGACGAAGTCACTACCTCTGAGCTAGATGATGCCGTAGAGCTGAGTTTCGAGCTTGATGCTGCAGAGGACGGTCCAACTGAAGAAGTTATACTCAGACTTTGGCTGATACTTGATGACGAGACGCTGAAAATCTCTGAGCTCGAGCTTGCGCTCACTAACGACGAAGGGGATGAGCTTGGTGCTGTAGAAGTCGTCGAAAGGCTCGTCTCGATCGATAGTGACAATAGACTTGTTGAGGTTCCAGCCGGTCCAGAAGATGGAGGCGTCACGACCGAGACAACAGTGTTTGAAGTTTCCGCGGAGCTCGTTGAAGCTCCTCGGGTTGATGTCGAGACTAGGATACTACTCGAGCTCGAAGTCGTCAAGCCCGTACTGGAGCTAGTCAAGCCTGGCGTAGTAACCACTAAACTAGTCGAAGGCAATGGCCTCGAAGCCGTAGACAAAGCATGCGGGAACGAGCAGTTGAAACACGACAGATCATATCCTTGGAATTGTGATCCCGGAGCCAGGATGAAGATCTCCGCAGCCGGCTGCGCATAATACACACATCGCTTGTTGTTGAATGAGTACCGGAAACTCAGGCAGGATGGATTCTCGTTGCAGATAATGGCGCAAGAAGGTGGGAAGATAGGGTCATCGAACTGCGAGTGCCCGATACTTTGGACGCCGAACTTCGTGATATCGTCGAAACCGCCGCAGAACTCGGTGCCAAATGTGACGACTGTGCAAGTCGGTGCTGGCGAGCCAGTCGAGGTAGCAGTAATCGTCGTAGAAGCCGATGAAATAGCAAGACGGGAAGATGAAGGAGTCGGCAGCAAGGACGACGACGAAGCGTTACAGTTGAAACAGGAGATATCATATGCTCCATTATCAGCTCCCGGATTCAGGAAGAAAATTTCCGCCGCCGGGTCTGCGAAAAAGTCGCACTGGCTGGATCCCGGCGACGAAGAATACAAGAAGCTTTCGCAGGATGGGTAGCCGAGGCATAAGGAAGCACAATACGATGATGGCTCAGTCTCGGTCAATGTGAGCTGAGCGAATGGGATAGGGCCTAGCCCGTAGCCAACGCCGCTGCCGCCACAGAAATCAGGCAGAGGCGGAACGGTACTGACGGCCGCGCAGACAGGCTCTTGCGGGCAACTGAAGCAGGAGATGGCGTATCCTAGAGGGTCGTCGGAATCGATTTGCTGGAGATCATCGCCTCTATATAGTACGCAGTAAGGACCATTTATTGACGTTTGACCATAAATGAAACTTCCGCATTCCGGAGTGTTAGCGCAGACGTAAGCACAGTCATTTGGGGTCAAGTTTGGGGCATTGAAAATGCTGCCGATGAAGTCATCCGTGTTAGGGTTGAAAGCTCCAAAGCCGCAGCGATCCCGATTCGGAGGGTCTCGAACAGCTGCACATATCGGAGCTGCTGTCGTAGTCGCTACAGGAGACGTCGTCGCGGCGGTCGTAGTGGGTACTTGTGCAGACGGTAAAGTAGGATCAACAATAACTATTTGTGAGGACGTTGAAGCCGGCGGAGAAGAAAATGAGCCTTTTAAGGACGAGGACCACGCAGAAGATGCCGGCGAAGACGAGGGCGACTGCGCTGCTGAGCTCGTCGAGGCTACAGGGCTAGAAGCTTTGGAGGACGGCGCCTGCGAGGACGAAGACGTGGTAGAAGAAACTGGCGTCATCGACGACTGTGCTGGCGAGCTCGTAGAACCAACAGGACTGAAACTCTTTGAAGACGAGACCGACGCCGACGAGGAAGCAGTAGTCGGCGTCGGCGACCTCGCAGCCGTACTCGACAAAACTGTAGTTGGAGCTATTGATGCTGATGAAAGAGCGGCGAAGCAGTTGAAGCAAGTGATAGCATACAACTCTGGATCGCCCGGTTGAGGATTAAGGATTGGTAAAAATATGCCAACTCCCAATCCAACCGTAAGTATTTGACAATTGGGTGTCGCGCCCGGTGTGTAGAAGAAGCCTGTGCAGCCTGGCTGAGATGTGCAGAAGACCGCACATTCTGACGGCGAGGAGACTTGGTTTGGGTTGTTAGTGAGGTCGACTCCTACACCGACATTGGCATTGAGAGCGCAGAGGTCGATGATGGGAAGGCCTAGGTCAAGGCAGACTGTGATATCGAGTGCTGTGGTTAGCTTAGTTAGTATCGCAAATAGAAGGAGTGTGGATGATATAAAGGAGAACATATTGCCAAAATGCTACTTCATTTGAATCAAAAGAAGGTGGTCTGATAGTGACAGTGAGGGGAGCAATCGGTCATAAAAGACGATACTCATGTTGAATGTGTATAAATACGCGGGAGATGGCTGGAGTGCCGAACATTCCCCAACGCGATACGCGACATTGCCATCTGAGAAGGGTCGTCTCGCCAAGAAACCGTGGAGGAATGAAGTGGAGGGACAAAAAAGCTGAGACCACCACTTGGCGCGTCGCTCAGATATACATTAAGCACCGCTAGTAGCCATAGTGAACACAGCTTGATTGAAATAATTCTAAGGAGCTCGATGACAAACGTCGGAAAACAAGCCAAGTCCGAAGGTCGAAGAAGCGCGATGTGATGATAAGACAAAGCCTGTGGTATCCAGCTCAGACCTCTGATCGGAATGCAGGATGCATATCGTGGTTGGGGAGCGCTGGGCGAGGGATTTCTAAGGGAATTCGCTCCATTTAAACTCACGTTGCAACGCAAGTACGAGTGACGTGTCATATTGCAAAATGCGCCGCCCAAACTAGGACATTCCACGCGGCTTATTTTCGACCCTTTTTCCCTTTCTTAGGCGCGGTCTTAACTGGGGCAGGATCCGACGATGAGTCCTCATCGTCGCTTAGGACTTCGGTAACGGAGGAACTTTGAGGCCTCCCCTTAGATTTTCGAGGAGCTTTATTCCGAGAGAATCCAATCCCGGCACCAGAATTATCACGTGTGTGATCGATGAAAACGGGGCCTTGAACCCTCGAGCGGGTTCCTGCATCATTCTTCTTGGATATCCTCGAAAACTTCGGTCGTGGAGAATCAGATCCAATTGTATGTTGGGTAGTTTTATGTTCGGTATCAGAATCGTCAGCTGTGAGATTAAAGGGTTTGTCTTTCGTGCCATCTTCACGCCAACCCCAAGCAAACGCGGAATAATGCTTGGCTGGGGTCGGATCGTGCTCCAGCCTAAGTCGTTCTAATCTATCTTCTAACGAAGAGAACTCTTGCGTGGGTGTGATCGAAAAAGTGTTCGCATTTGGCCTAAGTCCATCTGGCCTAGGTGGGCCTCTAGGTCCCCACGCGATGTTTTTCATGGCTCCTACGTTCACCTCCTTCAAAGGCACGAAATTCTTCTGAAACAAGGCTATGGTCAACTCGGCGAAGGGCCCGTCGGCCTTTTTGTTTTCAGAATAAGCCACATATCCAGAGTTGAAGTTCGCTCCAACAACAACCGCTATGCTACGGATTGCGGGGTTGACGCTATAGAGGGGGATCCTGTTTTGGATCTTGACTAGTTTAGTATTGTCGGAGTCGACGGATTCGATTGCGGTGGGCGGGCGGGTAGGCCTAGCATAGTCAGATTGACACTCAAAAGGAGGATTTCCAATGTCCCACGCATACACGTACAATCTCTCACGGCACTTTGGAGCGTAAATGAGACCCTGTCCAGAAACCAGAGAATTCGGATAGCGCACGTCATGTAACTCAGCTGGTTCAAGAAAGCTCCCATGCATATTCCGGATGAATTTCATAGAACCTAGGTTCGTACGATAGAGCTCTTTAGGCTTCCAGAACCTCCATTCGAAGCGGAAGACATCTCTGAAGAATTCGTAGGTGCAGGTGTACTTCAACGAGAATTCGCCACAGAATAATAGGGCTCCACCGTGTGAAAGGTATCTCATGAAGTAATGCCATACTCATTCGCGGCCACTCTCATGACTGAACAGATAGTTGTCAAGTACCACTATCAGCTTCAGCGCGGTTCCAGGGATGACTTCCATGACTTGGGATTCGATCCTGCAGAACTTTAGAGGGATGTCATCCGGCAGGTAGTTGCGCATCCATCGGTACATGATACTAGTAGCATTTGAATCGCCCAGTCCAATGAACAATATCAGATCATTATCCTCCCAACTCTCCGACACAGAAAACTCTCGATATTCGCCGCTTCGTGAGCTTCCCGAGGCATGCTTGAGAGTTGGAGGTGGATAATTCGACATGGGATGCTTAGTACTCGGGTCCATTACTAACTGTATCTCGCCGAAGACACCAGGAGTCACAGGACCCGTAGTACCACCGTCACATTTGGATGAGCACGACGACGTATCGTTGGGCGGACCCAGTTTCAGGCCGGAATTCCGTGGCGCAGCCATCTTAGTCTTTACAAATACTCGTAAAGAAATGCTGCTTAAAATTCCTAGAGAAGAATGCTGAAGAAAGGGGCGTTGAAGTGCAGGCAAGTACAGATGTAGGCGAAGTGCAGACTACGCCCAAGTGGCAGGCGCGACCGATGTTCCACATGGGATCGGACAATGAAAGTAGGAACCAGAATCGCCGCAGAGAATAGAAGGTCCGTTTCGGTGGTTTTCATCGAGCGGCAGGTGCCCTGGCGCACAACCCTTTAATGCAATAAGGTGTTGTGCTAGAGATGGGAAGGCAAGAGCTTGTCGAAAGAGTGCGGACTACGCACAACAACAGAAAACACCAAACCCAATCAATGTCCCACATCGTACCAGACAACGAGCTTACGATCCACCTTGTAAACGAAAGCTTCATTCCTGCTTTCTCTGTCGAGCAGGCCTGGAACCCCCTAATGCTAGCACTTGCATCGAAGAGCATTTACAGCCGGAGTCACAATCACCTTGCTCGAACTTGTTGCTTATTCCAGCTTCTCCAGAAGCGTCCTCACGAGCAGACCAGCCACAGGCGGGATCTGGCATCCAGCAGCGTTTCCAAATGCCCAGCCTCTTGAAATCTCAAGCTAAGTTCTCAGCGCAGAAGTGGAAGTGGAAGTGGAAGTGGAGTACAGTATGTAATATTTGGCTGGGTCTGTGTAGAATGTTGGGACAAAAGATGTCAGTCAGCCTCGAAGGCTAGGCTGGCTAAGAGATTTCAAAAGGCAGAGAATAAATAGTAGGCAAGGAAGAGGCAGGCCATCCCGAGGCTGGGCATTTGATAACGCTGAAGACGAGAAGGGCAGCAAAGGAAAGAGATGGTGCAGACTACGCACAAAAGAAAATAGCAGGCGCGACCAATATCTCACTACACTATCATATCAGACAATGAGAATCGTTGCATGAATGTTTGTTTTTGGCAGATCTAGATGCCGCAAGTGTCCGCCACAACCCCCCGCCCAAATCAGATCTCCATCCGACTCCCTGCTAAAATCAAGAACAACATATATGCATGAATGCCGAGGCAGCTCAAAAAGGCTTGCCATCATAGGTGCGGAGCCATCCGGACTCTCAGGTAGGACGCTTTGTTGATCAGTCAATCAATCAATTGTGGCCCTGCCCACCATTCCCGCAATCGAAGCTCTGCTGTGAGAGCATCTCAAGTAAGCAGGAGTGCACCAAGTCTACCATCGCAGAATACGAATAGTATCAAATTAATGAACCAGATATCTGCAGATTCCCCGTCCCCGTCCCCGTGTCGTCGTCGAACAGTCTGCTACCAACTATCAAACTCCAACCATGCCAGGGCCATAGCTGTTTTGGCGTATGGGGCCTGGAGGGGCTTGGAAGGAGTGCGGAGCAGTCTTAGTGATGCTTGTTAGCCATGGATCATGTGCGTGTAGCAAACTACTACAAACCTTCTTTGGCCGTTTCCGGCCAGTCCTATCCTCTCCTTCTCCTGTCGAGTACCCCGTATCATCATCCACGTAGCCTTCGCCATAGCCTTCAAAACTCGCATCGCCATATGACCGCTTCTTAACATTGCGCTTGGGACGCGGAATGTCTCCTGATTTCCCTGCGCGAGCAGTTCCAGAGAGCGGAGGCGCAGGTGTTTTTGCGCCACTCTGTATGCTCCTTGAAGAGTCGGGTTGCGCTTGCGACGGAGCGGCGACCTCGCCCAATATAGAATCATTCCAAACGCTTTTGGGTACCTTCCCTTTCGACATCGTCAAGGCCTTGCCCAAGCTGGCCGTGACTGGCTCCGAAAGGCCCCTTTCTATCTCCTTCCCTCTCACCATTTGCGAGTCCCATTCCTCATCAGGAATCGATAGCATTGAGAACAAGGTGTTCGGTGCACCGAGTTCCTTCTTGTCCACTTGTGGATCACCACTCAGATCCAACTGCTTGAAGAAATTCTTGTACGTCTTCCGTAGCTTATTCTTCTCTCCATTCGGCTTTTGCCTTGCGACTGTCTGTGCGATGGAATTTAACGAATAGAGCTCGAAGAGATCTTCGGATAGCGATGGTTGTTGCTCAGGGTGTGCTACGCATAGAAATGCATGTTAACCAAGTGCTTCTGTAAGTGAATCGCGGGGGACTTGATAAAGATCACTCCTTCAAACGATTACCGGCACTGGGAGAACTCTTGAAAAGGAAAGGAGCCTTACGAGTATTGCAGAGAAGATATTTTTCGCCGACATCCAGATGGAGGTCTTCAATACTAAGTCTGCCGTCCTCGACGTGAACTTTCTTCTGTTCTCGATCCCCATTGTCCTCTACATCGCGCTTGCGCTTGTTCGAGGACTCATCGTGCATGCCTGCTTCCGACATAGTTTCGCCTCCTAGAGACGACATGCTGCCGTTGATGCTGTGAGCGGGTGTTGGGAGAGAATTTGTGAATTGGGGCGAGGTGCTCGGCTTTCGAGGGAGGTCTGAGGGTACGTAAGAGGTATGAGAAGGGCTTTCAGGTGTCTGTGGGTGATCAGACGGCATATCGAGCGTGCTTCAGGCTAGTAGAGGTGTCGAGTGAGGTCGGCTCGGCGTCAAAGAGGGTTTCGAGGGTGCTTTGTTTGCTGAGGTTGAGGTGGAGATGACAAAAGAATTCGAGAACTGAATGTTTGTCGGATGCACGAATGCGCCGCTTCCCGCACTGGAACGGGGAGTCGGTTGAGAGAGACGGCCCTCGAATCACTTCTTGGCAGTCGGATCGAGGAGAGTCGTGGGATGTCGCTCTCGGTGATGGGAGAGGGCGAGGGCGAAGGGCTGGGGTAAGATACGAGGACGGTCGCAAAGCGTCCAAGGCGCACACCCGGGCGCTGCACCGACAGTCCTTCCTAAATCATACAAATCGTTGCTTCGACGGTAGAGTGGCGATGTATATGTCCGACGGCAGGAAGCGGGGTAGGGGATGTTGTTGTTGTCGCCGGAAGTTGGTGTTGAAGGTTGAGGTTGTCGTCGATGGATCTGAGTCTTGTGTCTCCACCTTGTGCTGAGCGAGATGAGGCGCCGAGCCTTTGTTCGGAGCGGAGTCCGCCGCGCTAACGATTCAGCCCAAGACGCCAAGACGCCAAGAAGCGCCGACCCTAGCCGCGCTGTAGACACGTGACTGATAAGATCTTAGCTTTCCCTCCCAGAACTTTTCTTATTTTTCGCGAAGTAATCCAGAGCTGTACACAACACAATCCCAGCCAACTCCACCACCATGGCTGAACCACGCAAGAGACAACGGCTGTCCGAGGATGGCGCAGCTTCTCCAGCTCCCAAGCAACAGGAGAATGACCCCGATCGACCCTCGAAGAAAGCGAAGAAAGAGATAAACGCATCCGCTAGCTGCACACTCTTCGTCGGCTCCCTCCCCGCCATAGCCACCACCGATACCCTGGCCGCACTCTTCTCGCAGATATACCCTCTCAAACATGCCACCGCTGTTATGGATAATGAAACGAAACAATGCAAAGGCTACGGGTTTGTCACATTCACCAGTAATGAAGACGCCAAGGAAGCAAGGAAAGAACTCAATGGCAAGCCATTCGACAGCAAAGATTTAAGGAGTCGAAAGATGAAAATCGATATTGCAGAGCCGCGATCTCGTCTAGGTGCTCCCGGTGTGAAAATAAAGAGTACGAGCGCGGTTTCTACAGAAATCGCTGTAGTCAAGAAAGCGCGTAAGGACAAGATGGCAGAGAAGAGAGAGGCCGGCAATTCCAAATTGATTATACGCAACCTCCCTTGGAGCATCAAGACTACAGAGCAATTGGCACGGTTATTCCAAGGATTCGGCAAACTCAAGCACGTTGACCTTCCGAAAGTCGGTAATAGACAGGCTGGGTATGGCTTTGTAGTGATGAAGGGTCGCAAGCAGGCTGAGAAGGCTTTGGAGGCACTACATGAGACCACTGTCGATGAGAGAAAGTTATTCGTGGACTTTGCAAAAGACAAGAAGGACTATGAGAAGTGGAAGGACGCCCCGGCTGATGATGGCTCTGATCTCAAGGAGGAGAGCGACGAGGAAGAAGAGGGCGGAGCCAAGATCTCAGAAGATGCTGAGCCGACATCTGAGGACGACGTCGCGAACTTCTTTAGGGACTACGGTGACAACCTAGAATCAGAAGACGAAAACGAAGAGGCTGAGCAGATCTCAATATCCGGAGAAGACGAAGATTCAAACATCGACGAGGATGAGGACGAGAATAACGATACCTCAAGCTGGGAATCAGAACCAGAGTCAGACCCTTCCGACAAGAACCCCCCCAAAACCCTCATCACCGACAACTCCACCACCCTCTTCATCCGCAACCTACCCTTCACCACCCTTGACGCTGACCTCAAAGAGCACTTCACGCAATTCGGCCCCGTGCGCTACGCCCGCGTCGTCATGGACCGCCCAACCGACCGCCCAAAAGGCACAGGCTTCGTCTGCTTCTTCAACGTCTCCGACGCCGACTCCTGCTACCACAACGCACCCCGCGGCGCCCCCACAGGCGCGAACGCCACCCTCCCTAATCCAAAAGTAAAGGTTTCCCTCCTGCAAGACGAGTCCGCCGATTCCAGCGGCTTGTACACCTTCGCAGGCCGCACCCTTCAAGTCTCCCGCGCAGTCGAGAAAGATACAGCCGTCAAGCTCACCGAAGACGGCCAGAACTTCCGAACCGACCGCGACAAAGACAAGCGCAAGCTGTACCTCCTTTCCGAGGGCACGATATCCTCTGGCTCAGCCCTATACCAATCACTCTCCCCCTCCGAAGTCAAAATGCGCGAAGACTCCGCCTCCCAGCGCAAAAAACTCATCCAGAACAACCCCTCCCTGCACCTCTCCCTAACACGGCTCTCCATCCGCAACCTGCCCCGCTCCATCGACTCCAAGGCCCTGAAAGCCCTCGCCCGCCAAGCCGTTGTCGGTTTCGCGAGCGACGTCAAGTCCGGTCTCCGTCAACAATTGTCGAAAGAGGAAGAAGCGCGCGGCGGTGAGAGTATGCGCGAGGCTGAGAAACAGCGGAAATCGAAAGGGAAAGGCGTAGTTCGACAAGCTAAAGTCGTGTTCGAAGGGAGGGAGGGGAAGAAAGTCGCTGAAGATAGTGGTGCTGGCCGTTCCCGCGGCTACGGCTTCGTGGAGTATAGCTCGCATCGATGGGCACTAATGGGGTTGAGATGGCTTAACGGCCACGCAGTCGAAGGGCCGAACGGGAAGAAGCAGCGCCTGATCGTGGAATTCGCGATTGAGAACGCACAAGTCGTCGCACGCCGCAAAGAGCGCGAGGAGAAGGCCCGTACTCGATCAAAGGAAGTCGTCGAAGCAAGGGAGCGAGGTGAAGCGCCAGCGAAAGAGAAGAAAGTGGTTAGGAAAGACACACAGATGGCCAAGACGAGGAAGGGCATGAAAGGCAAAAAGCCGCGTCCTGCACCACCAAGCAAAGAGTTCGAGAAGGTTTTGTTGAAGAGGAAACATGAGGGCGATGAGAAGCCAGCGTCGAGTAAGAAGGCGAAGACGAAAAAAGCAGGAAGTGGAGGGGGAAAGGAGGCAGGGGATGAGAAGGAGAAGAAGCGGGGTGCGATTATTCAGAGGAAGCGGATGTTGAGGAAGAATAGACGCCAGGGGAAGGCGTGATATTGTTCTGCACTATGAGATACCATCTGTTTTTTGGAGGAATCAAAACATCTAGGGCCTAAATCTCTTTCTCTCTGGATCCATATTATCTGGTTCTTGGTTAAGTATCATTGTCGAAGTCGACGTCCCACCTATCTCGAGGAAAGCGCCCAAACACGCCGCTTTCTCTTTCAAGTCTCTTAATGTCCCAAGCCCATCATTCACGTCTCGTCCACGCATAAAACCTCTCCTTTCAGTTCTTTCTGTCTTCTCCACAACATCTCAATATCAATATTGTCTCACAATGCCACAACACTCAAGATCCCACATCCGCCAACCCCTCACTCCCGCAGAAGACTACATACCTGAATTCAGCCCCGTGTATCCTCTCTCTGCGGAGTCAATTTTGAGGGCCGACGTTAAGAGTGTTCCGGTGCTTGCGAATGGAGAAGTCGGGGAGAAAGGTGGGAATGTGATTGAAAGAAGCCCGCCTAGGTGTTTGAGGGTGGGTTGTAGATGTAAAGGTGAGGCATGAGGGGCAGGTTACAATAGACACGCTTTGTTGATAGATCGCATGCTCCCCAAGATCCAGTTACATGTTCCTTTTTTGCTGTTTATCAGCGATTTGCCTTACATTTCCTTGTTTGCAAGGATCAATGGAGGTCTATACTTACCAATCCCCTAACTCCAATCTGTTAGGGGACGTACGGAAGGAGCTTCCCACTGTACAAAAGGAGCTTTCCATTTACTTAAATAGTACTTTTAGTCCTAGTATCAATCCATGCCTTTTCCACTTTTGATAATTTACGAACATTGACACAGCCCCACTACAGATGTCCGACGAGGACATCAAGATTGGGAAAGGGCGCCCAGAGCCTATTTAATGCACGACCACGCCGCACATTTAATTTTCCCCACTTCAACCTCATGCCTCTTGGACGATAATTCCACCACCGTAGTCTCTTACTGCGACCTCTGAATGCTTGATCTTGTCGTTTTCCAAGTTTACGCCTGGCTTACGCTGGATCTCTTCAAGCAAATGTCTAGGTCTTTCTGGAACAACGAGCGTTCCCCGGGAACGATGTGCTCACGAAAGGGTAAGTCTTGTGTAAAGCTCAACGATTGTTCGGTCTATCTATCTAAACTAATGTTACATGGCACAGGCTTTTAAGACTGCTTCTTACTCCCCTTCGTCTCCTTCGCCGCCGTCTCCTTACCCTTCTTGTCCTCGCGATCAGAGTCGTAGGCATCAGTTGTGTAGATGCTCGACCTATCATCGTAGTAGATGCTGTCCTCGTTCCCGGAGTCAAAGGAGCGAAGATCCTCGAACTCATGATCGGAGTCCGACTCGTCACTTTCAAAACCCTCTGTCAACGTGCGGTCATACCAACCAAAAGGCTCCACAGTATATGCTCGGCTCTCCTCCCACTGCTTTTTGTACTCTCGGTGCCACTCTATCTCAAGCTCCCTCTTCTCCTTCCGGTGCAAAGTCTTCAGCTTCGCCAGCTTTTTTCCGTCTCCCTTAGCCTCGGCATGTTCCTTCTCATGCCTCTCCTCGACCTCGTGCCGCGCCTTCATATGGCCCTCAAACCACTTCTTATTCCGCTTCTGTCTCTCGAGCTCCTTGATGCGCGGGCCATTGATCTTTTCCTGGAGCGCTTTGACTTTGTCATACGCTTTCTGCGACGTGCCTGCAGGGAAGCCCATGAAGGTATCGAACTTCTCGAGATCTTCTGCTCCGGCCAGGCGCTCGGAGAGCTTTGCTTTCAATGTCTCAACGCCGGTGAGCAAACGGCCAGAGATGCCTTCGTACTGGCTGACCCAGCGTTCTTGATCCTCATATCGGCTCAGCTTGTCGCTCTTGTCCATGCCCTCAAGCACCATCTTCTCGGCCTTGACAATCAGATTGCCCGTCTCAACTAGGAGCTTGACCTGATTCAACGCAGTCATGAGATTGGCGACCGGATCGTCATCACCAAGCTCGTAGCGCACATACGCCCTCAGCGTACTAGCAAAGTCCTGAGATGGCGGAAGGGAGGCGATGAGCTCGAGAAGCAGGAGGTTTTTGCGGATACCGTCAATGTCTATGGAATACTCCGGCTTCGTGAGGCCGTGGCGGTATGCTTGGGGAGAGGTGCCGTAGATGAAGTAGGGGAAGAGAACCGAGACGGTGTAAGGGTGAGAGACATCATAGTCGGGCCCTTTCGGGACATGCGGGACAAAGAGGACGGCGGGGGAGGCGGGGTAGTTGTTTGAGAAAGACATTTTTGGTATGTTGTTTCTTTGCTTAATCAAGATTGGTTTTTGTTTTGTTTCGGGGATGGAGATCTCGAGAGACGAGGGGATGTTAGAGGGGGTTTTATAGGCGTTCTCGGGCTAGAGAGAATCACGGATTGAGGGATCTGAATGTCTGAGCTTTTGCGGAACATTCAGATGAGGTTGTGATTGACGCACACAATCACATGTGCCTCTGATTCTCTCCAGCTTTGTCAAGGGACGTAGCCTAGCGTCAGAAGCACTGAGGTCAGGCTTGCTATGAGCAGTTCTTAAGTGTCCCGCTGCTCAATATAGCGCGGTACAATGTTTCACTGCGCCTGGGACGTTTCAATCCGTGCCGCTTTCTCTGTCTGGTACGAGAGTGCCATCCCGCTTTCACCATCGGGTTTTGGAGCAAAGAAAATTTCGGATACACGGTCCGACATCTTGATCAATCACTTTCCCACGAAGCCAATCGAAGTTAAGTCACATCAAGTAATTAGGCATGCAAAGTCAGGCTTGGTATATTGTCTATCTCATGCTATCCTACAGCCCTCCCGTTAACTTCAATTCTCCACTCCCTCGCGCAGCAGCTTCTCCAGCTGGGCCTCATACCAACTCCGCAACTTCTCTTGCTTCGCCGCCAACTCACTATTCAATCTATCCGCTTTCTCGCTCAATTTCTTCCCCTTCGTACTCTTCTGCTTCTCCTCCCAGGCCTTGGTTTGCTTCTCCATCTCCGCGTGCAATTTCTCCAACATCTCTTGCTCCTTCTCCGAAGTACCCCGCGGGAAGCCCATGAAGCTATCATAAGCCTTCATCGCCATGATCTTTTCTTCGTCGGTTTTCGGATCTCTCGGCAGTCGGTGTGTAAGCTTCTCCTTCAAGCCATTCAGCTTGCCGAGCATCATATGGCCAGCTCGCTCATAAACCTCAATCCACTCCCTATCACCAACCTTCGGATCCCGCCCCGCCTCAAGCCTCTTCCTCTCCGCTTCAACAACCCTCAAACCTTCACTAACAAGCTTCCAAACATCGTCAATAAACTTGCCAGTATCCTTTGCAGGCGCGACATTCTTCCCAGCTTCATGGCCATAGCATCTCGCCATAGCCGTCAGACTCGCGGCAAGCGCGTCGGAAGCAGGGAGAGAAGCCACGAATCCCAGGTGCCAGAGATCATCCTCAACCGATATCAAATCAGGGATATTGAGGTCCTGGAACGCGGCGATGCCAAGAGAGGACGCTTTCTCGCTGGTGGCGTTGATGAAATCTGAGAAGAGGACGGCGAGCGTGAAAGGGTGAGATTTTCGGTAATAGGGGTTTCTGGAGAGCCCGTTGAGATGTTCCAATCGGGTTTCGGCTTCGGATGCGGAACGAATTGGGAGCTTGAGGTCCTTGGAGCTTGATGGCTTTTGCGGGCTCAGGGGAGACATATTGAAAGTGTTGTTGATGATGCTGGTTGGATTTGGTATCGTGGCAGAGGTGAAAGGATGGATTTACTGACTGATAAGCGAAGGAAAAGGGGCTTCGGTTACGGGGATAAGATATCTCTTATATACTTGGTCGCTGGTGTTTTGATGTGAATCACGAAGTCGGTGATCTGAATGTCCCAACTTTTTTGGCACATTCAGAGGAGTCTATTATTGACCGAAAAGGAGTGATTCCACGAGCCGCATTCTGCGTCCAGGGATGATTCAGTGAAGGGGAGGATAGGTATATCAGGGGCCTTCGTTCCCTCAAGCCTCTGTCTTTTTCTTCACTCATATTCATACTTTCAATCTTCCACCATCAGCGAGATACTTTAATTGCAATCACAAAACTCACAATGTCCGCATCCTCAATCAGAGAAGCGTCAAGCTCCCAGGAGCGCCAATCCCAAATAATGCCACCCCTTCCACCCTTGGACCTGAAGGATGGCCCCTTTTCCACAGCCAAGAACTTCAAGCTTTTTGTGGACCGTGTATACAACGACCCCAACTTCGCCAGCCAATACCAAGCCAACCTTACCCTCCTCGAATTAATCGCCACCTTACCAATTTCCGAGAATACTTCAGATATTTTGGCAGCCATCTCGTTCTTGAATCTACATACTAGCCTTAATCCCGCCACTGTCGATGAAGGACGCCCTGTTTCTCCTGATTGTTTAAGCACACCCGTACCTAGTGTTCAAGATTCCCAAGACGCCTACCGTTCGCCGAGCATGGATTCAAAGCGCTCCGGTGGCTATCGATCGTCGAGCCGCGGCACACTCATTGCTCGTTCGCTCTCACCCAGCTATCGCGACCGGCCCTCTATCTGGCAGGACAACGCGAGTAAAGTCTTCTTGCCAGAGTATCTCACTGAATATAAGTATCGCAGTTCGCGGCCCACCACTCCAACGAGTCGCTCTCCACTGCACACACCAATTACATCTCGAGCACAAAGCCCACTCGGGCCTCCTTCCTTCGCCATGTCAATGGCATCTATCGACAGCGACGGAAAAGACCACGACCACTTCTACCAGCTCGCCTTCGATGTCCGCTGCGCCCTCGCCGCCATCGAAATGGTCGTCCATCGCGCACTACCTATGCTCAAGCACCACCAGCTCTACTCTACTCTCTACCGCGGCGAAAAGAAATTCGAACAAGAGCACAATCAGAACATTGAGCTCGCTGAGTATCTCATTGCCAGCATCAACAAGCTCAGAGCTAAGGTTGAGGAGAGGTTGCCTGTCGAGCCGAAGAGTGAGGAGGAGCAGGCTGAGGCGTGGGATGCTCACTTTAAGTTCATGGGCTTTAGTGAGGATGAGATTAATGCCTTCGAGGGCGATGATGAGCGTCAAGGGCGAGGACGATCTGTTGAGCGTAAGGGTAAAGAGCCGGCTTCGACTGCTGCTGGTTCTGAGAATAATGAGTGAGAGCGTCTAGGTTGGAATAGAGACTGGTGACATGTAGCAGTAGTGCAAATAATGCAAACGTTGAACTTACCTATTGATCACGCAGAGTACCACTCATTGTTTGCTCCTCTAGGATTGTTTCACAGCCAGTGATACATTCATGGATGGCACCAAGAGCTATAAATCCCTCACTTGAAAATTCATCCTTCCTGATACAGCTTCTTTTCCCAACAAGCCTCATATAGGCTGCACTATAAATATAAGCAAGATGAGTGAAGAACCTACATCAGGGTTACCTTACCCTCTGAAATACGATTGCCAAGAAGGGCCCTTCGCATACTCCTTAAACTTCGCCGCTTTCTGCATAAAAGTATGCGGCGACTCAACGAACGCAATACTAGCATCAAAAACAACCAATGTGTCATCGAGTACTTCAAGTCAAACACACCAGAACTTCGGAGCACATGAAGACTTCGTGAACGACCTCAAAATCCTACAAGTCTTCGCGATACTCCCAGAATCTTCATCAACAACAGACGTATTACACATATGGGCAACCCAGGCATCCGAGAAAGTAAAGCTAAAATCCAAAGACACGCTTGAGATAGCAGTCAAGAAATTCTTCAAAGACCTCGAAGCAGAAGTGCATAAAGGCATGAAACTCGTACAAGATGCGAAAGTTCCCACTGCGCCGAAATACAACGATGTAGCCCCCTTTATGCTAACAATGTGCTGCAAGAAATGCCGAAATTGAGGGAGGTGATTCTAGAGCGGTGTGAGAAGAGAGATGATACGGAGATGGCGACCCACGTTGATGGGGAGATGGAGCTTTGTCAGGCGTAATTTTACTTCGTGTTTCGGAGTTAGCTTCCCGAATCTCACTGTCAAATTAAGAATTTTCTCTAAGTTTCGTTTATCGCTACTCTGTACGTATGTGAAAAACCACGGCTATTTAAGTATTCGCGAGATGCTGCTGGCGCAGCTTTGACATGTTTCAAATTCCAAATACCGGTACAGTCAGACAGAGCGGGATCCTCGGATTTCATTTATCAAATTAATTAGGCTCCCGATACCCGAGCAAGACGCCGATTTAAGCTTGCTTCTGGCGGCAGCTAGGAGGCGCAGGTACTGTAAGGTACCGGTTGGGTGGCCTACTAAGTATCTTAGTTACCGAAACTACGAGCTAATTGAGCACTGATTACCCATCTACGTCACTGTGGTATTGACAAATGTTTAAGCTTTCTTGTGCACGACACAATTAACTCAAATATCTTCAGCTATAGCTCCAGCTACCTGTAGGTACTCATATATCACTATTGTTCACCCTCTTCTCCAATTGATTCCTCAAGAAATCAGCTCTAGTTTCATTCAACGTTTAGTAGCTTTTAACAATATGCGCCTCTCCCTTCTTGCTTTAGCCAGCGGCGTCGCCGCTCAGAATACGACTTCAATGATTCAAGCCCAAGCCGCTGCGGAGCTTGCAATGGCAGCCGGCGCGTCGTCGCCGTACCTTGGACTCAACCCCGGTGGCATTCTCCCAGCAGGCACTGGAACCCCGCCCATTTCAGGCTTCCTTGAGCCAAGTCTTCATCCCGCACGCGGAGGATACGCAGTCTGTGTGACTGGGATTGTGCCTGTTCAAGCCTGTTCGCCCATGAACCTGAAATTCAACTTTGAGATCCCGAAAAATCAGTCCGCCGTTACCCAGACTTTCATTTCCTTGATGGCAAGTGGTAGTTCCTTCATGAACCAGATCATAGGCGGCATGCAGAGCATCAATGGCACATACAACATCAGTGCTACACTGTGCACTCCGCCGAACAATACCACGCCTGACACTATCCATGTTATGACACACGGTGTTGGATTTGATAAGTGAGCACACCACTTCTGCTGGAAGTACTTCCTGCTGAGATGTTTTAGGAACTACTGGGATTTTGCTCCAGGTTATAGCTACGTCGATGTCGCAGCTATCTCCAACCGTGCAACGTTTGTCTCCTCCAATTATCAAAATTCTATCACAAAATTAGACTAACAATCGTTATAGCTTTTTCTACGACCGTCTCGGCGTGGGCATGTCCTCCAAGCCCGATGCCCTCAACGTCGTTCAAGCACCTCTCGAAGTCGAGATCCTCCAGGCCCTTCTCACCAAGATCAGAGCCGGACAATTCGGAAAATACACCACAGTCGTCGGAACCGGCCACTCCTTCGGCAGTCTCCTCACACAAGGCATCACTGCCAAATACCCCTCATCTCTCGACTCCGTCATCCTAACCAGCTTCTCCCTGAACTCCACCGGCCAAGCAAGCTTCCTCCCGGCGCTGAACCTGCAAATCGCGTCTCAAAACGCGCCCTACCGCTTCGCCACCCTCAGCAACGGCTACCTCGTCTCCCAAAACATCATCTCGAACCAGATCGCGTTCTTGACCGCGCAAGACTTCGACCCCAATATGCTGAGCCTGGCCGAGGCCACCAAAGGCACCGTCACTTTCGGCGAGCTCTTCTCTCTGACGGCTGTCACTGCCCCGGCGCTGAACTTCACTGGCAAAGTGGCTGTCGTGAACGGAGAGCAGGATCTGCCTTTCTGCGTGAGCAATTGCAGTTATCCGACCAATCTTGCACAGGACGCTATCACGGTGCTCTACCCTAAGGCTAGCAAAACTGGCACCTACTTGGCGCCGCTTACAGGCCATGGAATCAATCTTCACTATTCTGCTGTTGCGGCGTATGAATACATCTTCAAGTTTGTCGCGTAGGCGCGCAGCCTTTTGGATTTACTTTATTGGTCAGAAGCAAAAATAGAAGGATGCTTGAGATTAACAGTATCCTAGGATGAACATACTAATCTACGATCAATTATGAAAAGCTGATTGTATATATAATTACACTTTCTATGACCTTATTTAATGTTATTAATGGCTACAATCTACAGCGGACTTTGATATTGTGCGCAATGTGATCAATTCCTCATTTCAAAATTAGGCGAGCCCCTTTTCGATTCGCTAAAGAACATCCCAAGTATCATTCTCTACTCATTATTGAAAGAACCCGAAAGATTCTAAAAATCTTATTGCTATCTCGAGCCTAGCAATATTTCTCAATCGAATCCAATCCACTCAAGACCCATTCTGCCCCCCATTCCTCTCCCTTTCCTTCAGCCCCTCCCTCACAGCCGGCAAGATATACCGCCCATAATCAACCGCATCATTCAAATTATCATACCCGCGAATCGAAATCAGCTCCGCCCCAAGATCCACATAATCCAGGATCGAATCCACAACAGTCCTATACGATCCCACCAGCGCAGTCGACGCACCTCTTGCGCCCGTTGCTGTGACGGTGGGGTACCAGAGAGCGCGGTCTTGGACGTCGCCGCGCTTGGCGATCTCGAGGAGGCGCTGGGAGCCGACGTTCTGGGGCGCTCCGGCGTCTTTGAATGGTGCGGTGGCGGGTTTCTTGCCGTTGAGGATTTCGAGTGTCTTGTGGGCTTTCTCCCAGGCTAGGTCGTCTGTTTCGGCGATGATGGGGCGGAATGTCACCCTTGAAGAAGAAGCAAAAATTAGCCACTGCTTTTTTCAACGTATCTGAGAAGTAGGGACATAGTGTTGATTGAGAAAAAAAAAGGGCCCTCATGCCGGAAATTGAAAGTGCTTGACAACCACGTGACAACAGGAAAAGGGGGTCGAGCGATCACTTACCAGATCCTCGGCCTATCACCCTCAGGCCGGCCCGCCTTCGCAGCCTCAGCATAGATCCGATCAATTTGCTCCCTCGTCTCCTTCAGCGGCTCGCCCCACAGCCCAAAGATATCCGCCAGCGCCCCCCCAATCCGGTACGCCTCATCCGACGAGCCCCCAACCGAGACCGTCACGCTCCTGCCATTGACAGGCTGCACCCCATTACTGAACTGCTTGAACTGGTAGTACTTCCCCTCCCAATCAAAAGGCGCGGCTGATTCCCACGCTCGTTTCAGGATCTTGATGTACTCTTCGAGGCGGGCGTACCGCTCTTCCTTGTTCAGGAAGTCGCCTTCCTTGGCTTGGTCGGCGTCGCTGCCGCCGGCGATGAAGTGCACCACGGCCCGGCCTTTGCTTAGCTGGTCGAGTGTTGCGAGGGCTTTTGCTGCGACGGTTGGGTATAGTGTGTTTGGGCGAAGTGCGATGATGACTTTGAGGTTCTTGGTTACCGATGCAATGGTCGCACCGACGGTGAAGGGATCATGATAAGATGAGTGGTAAGGTACTAGGGTGTAGTTGAATTCATAGTCATCAAGAGCACGGGCGTAGCGGACTAGAAAGTCAGGATCTATAGTCAAGGCGTCCGGAAGCGGATGGAGCTCCGTAGACCGGTTCGGAAATGTCGCGCTGATGAATTCGGTCGGCATTATGATTGTTCGTAGTCTGCAGATAGTTCAATGAACTATTTCTAAAGAATGGAACATTATAAAATCATTACGTTGCGTATTATAAGAAAGTGTGTCAATGACGACTGACTGCGGGATAATCACGCCTTACATTTCTTGATAAGCCGATGCGGGTCGGAATGCCCCCACTTCTGGGAACACGCCCCCCTTTCTTGCTTAAGCGAGGAAAATGTCTCGTGTTTGGCAACGAACCTTTATTTGCGTACCGATTAATCACAAAGCTATCAGGTATTTCTATTATTCCTGACATTCAAATTTAATGGGAGAAAGTGTGATTAATGATCCCTGTGGAATGAACGATTTTTTTACTTGCTGTTTTCAAGATTTTAAGTTTTTTTCCACGATCCTTGCCGGAAATTTCAAAGTTAAATACTTTATAAATCGATAGTTCAAGACTTATCTTTCTGTTTGAAACGAAATCAGTACACCCAACATGACAGACCAAGCACAAGCATCATCTCCCTCGAACCACGCCCCACTAGACTCGAGGAGCGAAGTAAGTAAGGTCCTCGAAGACCTTCCCCAAACTCCCCTAATCATCACAAACCACTACACAAGCCTCATCGGCAACTTCGCCCAACTCCCCACCATCAACAAAATGCCCCTCTCCCACAACCCCTGGACAGTCCTGAGCGCCCTCGCCTTCCTCGAACACGCCTCCACGCTCCCGCCTAACGCCACAACCCAGCGCATACTGCAAAGCTGGGCCCAGTTCGGCACCGGCCACCACGCAGCCCGTGTCTCGTACCATAAGCAGCCTCGACACCATGTCTTCCACTACGTCGTGCGTGTCCTCGACGAGATCGAGATGGCGGTGAGAGAAGCTATGATGTTGGCACTGAGGGAGAACGTCCTGGCGAAGGAGGAGTTTGATACGTTTCATGGGTCGAGGAATGGGATTATCCCGTTGCTGGGTGGGTTGAGGAGGTGCCCCAAGCATCGCGCTCAAGCTCCTGTCGCCTAGCGTGAGCATCAACACGCTCTTAATACTAGTGGAAAATAACTAAGAGGCAGGAAGCAAGGAACCAGTACTGCTCATGCAAAGCCGGAAATATAAAGTGATTTCAAGTAATCCAGGTAGATGGGATATGAACGTCGAGCTACATGAACAATATTTCGAAACTAGCCAGTTGTCACTTGGCAGATCGTTCTACTTGAAGAGGTGAGACTACGCTGAAGCGTAGCTTGATAATTTTGATGTATTTGGCCTGGCGGGCATTATTGTGCTAATAGGGCCTCGGCAGGAGCGCCACACTTCTAAATGGGAGACCTAAAGCGGTCCCTGAATGCAAGACTTAGAAGACTATCCTAGACTCCTGCCCCATCAACAGAAACAAGACTTTACTTTTTATGAGCATTGATGTATTGTATATAGTCTTCCCTTGACAGAAATAGGCACGTCTTGCTCGTCCATGAAGTCGGATAGGGCTGAGTCGCGTGTGCCAGTACTGCAAGGTACCGCGAGAGCATTGCAATTGACGCTTGCGGAAGGGTCTAGAACCAAGCTCTGTAGCTGAGGCGAGAAAAAGGCTTGAGTTTTGATGGCAGCTTGGCAACAGCTGACAGTCTTGGGCCGCATCGCGCGCGCTGAGGCTGAAGAATGGATACTCCCATCTTCCTGAATTTCCAAGTCTCTCGGCTTCCAGACGTCATTTGAAATCTCTTAAAAGACCGCCGCACAAATCACATATACAAAGCTCAAAAAAGGTTCTCCAATCTTCCTTACCAATGAACACAAGGGCACGCATACGTATCTTTTCATAACACAAACCACGGACCACGTGGCCTAGCCATACAAGTATCTAATGACATTGATAACGATCTGGTCCTAGCTTTGGGTTTCGAGTAGCCAACACTGAACGTGTGCGCTGGAAGCTTGACGCTCACTTTCCAAACAGAGGGAGCTTGAAGCTTCCAGGTCGAGCTCGTTCATCCAAGTGAAACGAGACCCATCTCGTTGAGTGAAAACCCAGTCTCGGATAGCAACAAGCACGAAACATAATGCATATTGTTATAGTTCCACCGCTGCTTTCTTTGAATCTGCCAAGGAGATTCACCGTAATTATAAAGGGTGGATGTCCGAGCATAACTTCAAACTCAGACTGCAGGGGTTTTAAAATGGTCTTCGATATCCCTCGTGATTATTACACTATTCTTGATATATCACCAGACAGTACCCGGCAAGAGATCAAGAGAGCATATCGCCGATTGGCATTAGAAAGATATCCGGATAAAAATGGCAACTCACAAGCGGCAACTGAAGCCTTTCAGCTGGTAAGTTGGCAACGGATAGCGGAAACGTGAGATTGGTTGCTGACCACACATCATTTAGCTTGGAGAGGCGTATGAAATACTGAGCGACGAGGCTTCTCGAAGGGCCTGTGATGCACATTACCAACAAACGAGAACCGCCAGCACGACAGCGCCCAACACAAACCCACCCAAAGCCGACGCCAGGCCAGCTCCAGAAGCAAAACCCTGGTGGGAACGGCCCTACACCTACAATGCATACGCACCATTCGATGGCTATGCCTCGTGGCTGGAAAACAGAAACAGAGAAGCGATGCAGAGGGCACAGCAAGACGAAGCCTCGCGGCAGCTCAACGACCGGCACCGGCAACATCGCCATAACAAATGGGTGTGGAGCAACACAGAGCGCGAGTACCTGAACCAACTCCTCGCCTGGTACCGCCAAATCGCACAGCTCTACCAATGCGCGCGCAACTACAGCTTCACGCACATCCTCGCGCTGAACTGGGACTGGCTGCCCATACCCGGCCGGTCGTTCGAGCGATCAGCCGACCCGGCGCGGGAGCTCTACGCCGCGTATCTGGAGAACGCGATCGTGGAACATACGCGGTTGGGCAACGAGCTCGTGGCACGGTTCCGGGCTGTTTTCATGGCCCCGGTCGTGGCGGACTTCGAGGAGGAGATAGGGGATGAGTGGAGGTGCGTCGGTGAGAGCAGCCGGGGTCGACAGCGGCTGGTTGCTGATAGCGACATGGTGTTTTGTTCCCGCATGTATGCATACAGGTTGTGGCCCTATGACGATTCGAAGTGGCTTTGGTCTTGGAATAATCGGCGGGCTCGGCAGGTGGGGTAAGATGGAGGGTGCGGGAAAAGACTGGCGACGGTATCCGTTGTCTGTGTGCATAGAGTAGGGAATCGATAGATATCGGCATGCAAATCCAGGGCGCTCAGGATGTCTACAGGTGGATTTCTGCTGAGACCATCAGTCAGGAAGTCTCTAGACGCATCCGAGTTGATGGAAGTATTTTGCCTCCAGGCTCTAGGGAGTCCTTGAGCCATCTAGCCCAGTGTGACGGAAGTCTCGTCATCTAAAGTGGTATGATCAATAAAGCATCCCGAATGTCTGCCTCCTGCAAATTCGAGTTAAGTGATTCCTCGTTGAACGAGGATGAATTCTCCACCGGAGCACGATTACTATTCCATCCTCTGCATCCCTTCCTACAGCGACTCGCAGGAAATCAAAGCAGCATACCGCCGTCTCGCCCTAGAACGGTATCCCGACAAGAACGGAGGATCAAAGCCAGTAACTGAGGCCTTCCAGCTAGTAAGCTCAAGGCCACAGCACACGGTGAGAAAGGTGAACTAACGGCTCCTTCGCAGCCTAGCGAAGCATATAAGACCCTCGGCAACGAATCTTCCCGACGCCAGATACCTGCAGACGCACAAGCCAGGGAAAACGCGCAAGACATACATGTGCAAGAAAGTTGTGAAGGACCTGGACGAAAAGCCTCGGCGGCGGATGGACATCGAAAAGATGCACGACGAGAAGATCGGCGCTGCGTATGAGGAAACCAAGACCCAGCAATGGGTGTTCGCAGGACTATTCTCCCCCGGATCGAGCACTCATCTGGCGGCAATCCTAGCTGGCGACGTGATGTTCTCGGGAAGGAAGCGAGCTGTACATAGCAAGGGATGAATATAAGAGGGCGGTAGATGGGGTGGAAGGAAGCGAACTGGAGGAAGTACTAGATGCCAGATGGCGATGAGGATATGGTGGGCTTGTCTGGCGTGGCAGGATGGGAGATTGAGGCACCACGATCTCTCGCACCGTAGCTGGGGATGTGAAGTGCGAGACAGAAGAGTACGAAGATGACTGGTGGGTTACTGGGAAGCGCGGAGGGTACGATACCGGCGTTCGATGGAGATCGTGAATGGGGCGAAATGAGGAGGCAAGAGGGCTGGCAGTAGTGCTCCTCAAAGCCTGCGAAAGTATCGCCAGCGCTTCTAAAGGCAGGAGCAGATATCTAGGCCTTCTGAGCATCTGCAACCGAGAAACAGCGAGATTTCTTATTTTCTCTTAGGCAGAATCTCCATTGAAATCCAGGGATTTCTTGCTCTGGCTGGCACGTATACGAGACCCAGCGAAGCGACGTCCTCTGTCCAGTTCTCGTAATTAGTAAGGATACCCGCTATCGACCGACTTGGGCGAAGTCTCCCCATTAAGACCCAGCCTGGAAATTCGGAAATGGCTCCCTACCTAAAGGACGACTGCTACTCGATCCTCGACATCTCACCGCACAGCAAGACCTCAGAACCGCCTGCCTACCACCGCCTAGACACCTAGACAAGAACCCGAAGCTGCAACTACAGTACAGCCTTCCAGCTAGCAGTGCCCCCGGAACTTCCACTTTCTTAGCACCCATACCTAACGACTGGCTCCCAAGCTAGGTGAAGGTGAAGTGAAGCGTACGAAATACTAAACAACGAAACGATTCGGAGATGCTATGACGTGCAGTACCAACACATGGAAAAAGAGCAGAGCAGAGCAGAAAAGCGAAAGATCTCCGCAGCGAGAAGTATTGGTACTGGGCGTCTGTCGAGGCGGATTTCGATCGCAAGCTCGAAGGAGGCGTAGGAGTGTAAGGTAGAGTTGGGAAGTATGGGGTATAGCCTAGGGAGAACGTACGATGAGATAAGGTTGGAGGGGGTAGGCTGGAGGGGGGTTAGAGATCGGAGGATGGCGGAGAGGAAGCGGGCGTGGAGGGGATATGACATGCTGGTGCAGGAACTGGAATGGAGCTGGAGCGGGTACTGAATGGTTAACGTCGAGCTTGACGAAGCGGACCATGAGATGAAGGGTGGATTTTGGGAAAGGACAAGAGGTGCGCAGGCGGTGACGTGTATTGCCTGATTGCAAAGTAGTGTAGCATAGCCAGCCCAAGCTTCAGGCGTATTACTATTAGTGTAGGGTATCAAGAAACAGGATAAAAGCAACCCTCAAACCTTCCTCGCATACTCACTAGGATGCCCATTCTTCTTCCGATAGCTCACAACCTTCCCATCCATCTCCCTGCCCACAAAAAACCACACGATACTCGCCAACCACGTCATCAGCGTATCGACCACCCAGCTCCCCCTCCTCGCGCCGCCCCAGCTCGTGCCTCTCATCAAGCTCCCAAGCCAACTAACCGTGACCAGATACTCGCCCCTCTCGAGGCCCTTGATCGCTTCAGCGGCCGCTTTCTCAGGCCGCTGCTTCGGGTCCGCGTCCTCGAGGATATGCGTGATCTCGGGCTTGGTGAGGTTTTCTTGCTCGAGGCCCGGGGAGAGGATCGTCCCGGGGAACACGGTGTGGATCTTCACGCTATCCCCGTATAACAGTACCTCCTGCGCTAAGCTGTCGCTCAGGCTCTTGATCGCCGCCTTGCTGGGCGCGTAGGGCGCATATCCAGCCACGGGGTAGAATGCTACCACCGAGCTTGTGAACACGAGATGCCGTTCTTTGTTTTCAGCTAGTGTAGAGGGCGCGAGCCAGCTGTTGAGGATGGCGTGCGCCATGTCGGCGCAGGACCAGAAGTTGATGTCCATCTGCTGGCGCATTTTTTGGAGGGGCGTCGAGATGAAGAGGGAGGGGTAGGAGGAGCCGGCGATGCACCAGACGATGTCGGGGGTTTGGTTGTTGTTCCAGGCTGTGGCTTCGGCGATGACGCGCGTGTGGGATTCTTGTTGCGAGAGGTCGGCGGAAATGGAGTGGAAGCGTTGGGAGCGCGGGTCTGCTGCTGAGGCCTGGGGTTTGTTAGAAAGCGCTTGGTTTGGGGGAGAGGGGAAAGGGAAAGGGAAAGGGAGGCTTGCGGTTATGTCTTTCAGGGCGGCTTCGAGCTTGGTGACGCTGCGGGAGACGATGATGATGCTCGCGCCTTTCTTTGCCAGTTGCATTGCGACGCTCTTGCCCATGCCTTCGGAAGCTCCGGTGAGCAAGACGGTCTGCTAGAGTGTTAGAGGAGGTGTATGAGCTGGGGGAGTGCAAGAACGTGCCTTGCCGGAAACATTGAACTTGTTGCCGCCGAAGAGGCCCATGATGGAAGGTAGCAGAATGAGTAGACCGAGTAGTAGACCTGCGATTGTCCAGGAGTTGAGCTCTTCTAAAATCATGTTGGAGTGGTGTTGGTGGTTCTGGTGTCAGTAATGAAATTGTTTGCGGCGCGGTCAAGACACTGTACGACGCGAGCTGATAACGATAAGGACCCAGGGGCAACGAGAGCTTCACGCAACAACGTGATGCTAAAAATAGGCAAGGGGCATGGCTGCAAAACTGGATTGTTGAATTGGTAGATATCACTCTTGAGAGAAGAGAGCTTGTCTATTTACTAGAGATATCAATTGTCCAAAATCTGTAAGATTGTAGCACACTCATAAACAGCCTTAACAGCGACCTCTAACCCTTGAATTGTTTCTTGAACAATGTACTATGGTTCAAAGGTTAGATTTCAATTGCATAAACCTAAGGAAATATAATTGAAAATAGTAGCTAATTTGTTTAAAAAACTTTATATTACTGTTTCTAGTAGTTTTAAAAAGTTTTTATATTTTTATTTGATATGTATTTTATTGTTTAAAGTTATATATTATGCTATACGGCATTTTAAGCTATATTTAAATATTAAATATAAAGATATTGGCTTTTAAGTAAACCAAAAAGGCTATTTTGATTAATTATGTAATAAATTAGTTTATAAATGTTATCTAGGCAACCCATATAAGACTATAAAAGCACCAAAAGGGGAAATTATATTTTATTAGCTTCATGCAATCGAAATCTAACCCTTAAATCATTGTAAAGCCAATTGGACGTTCGCAGCAAAATGGAAAATGGAGCCTCCAGTCTGACAAACCTTTCCAGGTGGCATACAGTGTAAGTGCTAAGTATGGAACAGTGATATCGATGCTTTCGAGGAGCTTGGCGAGGAGGTTTGAGTTTAATAGCGTGAAGCTCCTCCGAAGCCAGAAGTATGCAGATTGATTCTCTCCTGTCTTTCAGACACTTTAATAGAGACTTGAGTAGTGACATTGGTCAAGAATGCGAGAAGCATTGAAACAATAGTGGCATGCGGGCAGAAGACCGGTCGTGCAAAAAGAGGCAGAAACTCGGTAAGGCTGGCCAGTCAGCAACTCTTTCGAAATTAGCAGTGGCTGGAGCTTTCCTCTCCTCTCCTCTCCTCTCCATGAATCTATCACGTCCTCAGATGCTCTCAAGAGCTTCATCAACCTTTCTCAATGCCTCTCTATGGTTGGAACTGATCCACGGTGCACATGCCCATGCCCTTCGACCGACATCTCGCTTTCCTTATGTTCGTCCCTACGATATCCATCCATCCATCTCGGTGACTTGAATTTGGTAAACAAGCCCTCAAAAGGCAATCCACAAACCTGCAGTGCCTTCTCCACGGTGCCGTCTATGGAATAGGTATATGTCTCTACGGTGACATTCGTCCTAAGTCGCGTTACTGTAGGATTGAGCAGGGACGCCGAGGTACGGAGATTGCGGTTAATAGTCTTTGACTATAGGGCTTAATATTTGATTTTAGGGGAGTGCTTCCCTAAACCGGGGCTTTATTAGTATTAAATCCCCTGTAGTCTAGGGCCCAGGCTTTAAACCCCCGCCTATAGCCTTATGGTTAAAGCGAATTGCTGTGGTAATAAAGCTTTAGGGGTTTAAGGCCCTATTGCTTGGGGCTTGGCACCTTTGAAGCTTTTGTAATGCCCTATTGCCCTAGGCTTAGCTGCGCTAAAGGCCCCTGGGACAGAACTCTAAAGCGTTTAGCCTATTGCTAAAATCGGCATAGGGTCTGAAATACCCTTCAAGGCCTTTTACAGGGTTTTTTAGTGGTTCAAGGCCTATAATTACAGCGGGCTAATACCCTAAAGCTAACTTACATCACTCTGGTCAAAGACTTTTGACCGCAATCTCCGTATTCCGTGGGGATTGGGATGGATCAAGACCTTGCTTGAAAGCTCAACAGTATCTAGCAAGTGTTGCTAGCTCTTTAGGAGAATCTACAATCTTCTCTCCCAGGGTAAATTTGAGAATCTCGTATTGAAAATCTTCTTTCTCATAACGGTGAGTTCTGCATAGTATTAGCAGGTCAGACGGGCATTGAATGAGTCGAAATACCTGACCACTCTTAGCTAAGCTACTAACATCCCGTCCTTGTGTCCCAGCAATTCGTCCAACTTCCTGCATGAGGTACACTTGGACACTACGATCCTGGTGTCAGAAACCAAACTATGGTCCCAACCGCAAGTACTGCCATGTGCTCTGGGTTTTGCTGGATGTTTAGTTGGACGAGTTCCCACGCAGCTATCACAGCTGCCGCCCCCGCCGCAAACTTCACATATATCCGCCTTCGTTTCTGAGCTTCTTGCTCACGGCTTCGCTTTTCTTTGGCGGCTTCTCGAGCGCCTCGCTTTCGTTCTGATCTCTCCCGTGTCTCCCTGGCCTCTCTCTCCTTCGACTCCCTTGCTTCTCTCTCCCGCTCTTCCCGACGCTTCCGCTCGGCGTCCCGGTTCCACTGCGCACCAAAGGTACTTCGCGGGCGTGCGCTGCTCCCGTTTGACCATGGTCTTTGCTGATAATTGCCAGAATTGCCAGAATCCTTGGAACCCCCGTTCTGCGAATCTTCTTTATTAGGTGCCGGTGTCTTTGGTCGCTGGTGTTGCTGCTGGTCTCGAAAGCCAGAGCTAGGTTCTTTCCGTGCGGAACTACTATTTACTGTCTGTGTTCTTGTCTGTTGAGGTTTGGTAGTCTTACTAGGCTTCGTATTTTTCGCTTGGTGATACTTGACATCATATGCTTTCCGCGAGGCTTCATCTGTAAGCACTGCACATGCTTGTCCAAGCTGTAAGAGATTCGGTAAGCTTATTGCAGCGCAAGATGATCATAGGTAGCGAGCTTACCAGTTGGAACGCTTCAGTCGCCGCCTCGCGGCTTTCTAGGGGAACTTTATCCGGGTGTACTTTCATTGCGCGACGTTTATACGCAGCTCTAATTTCTTCAAGAGTACTGGTTGGCGACATTTCAAGAATTGCATAATAGTCGTGCTCTATGTGGGAAGTCATCTTCAAACTTGGTCCTGGAAACTAGACTTGCATACTCCCAGACACCTACATTTTAACTGCAGAAGCTCGATCGTCCTCAAAGACGGTAGCATGTTTGCAACAGGTTGTCTCACGCTTTGTGAGCTATCTGAGACGTGTGTCTAGCTCAACAATACTTCGTTAGAGTCTATGAAAGTTAACGCTCATGTTTCAATATCGATGTCTTCAACAAAGAGCGAGGTGGAGACTTCAAACATCGGCAACACAACAAGTCCATTGTTCCTGATCACAGACACAGCATTGGCATTGATACTCGCTTGTCAGGACGCCTTCGTCCCCGAAAGCTTATTGGACTACAGTTCCGGAGAAGAGACAGAGTAGGAGGCGCAGCGAATCTTCTACCTGATTAAGGATAGTAAAGGAAACTGAAGGACACATGAGCACCAATCCCGTGTTTGACAAATGCACAGCAAAACAAAATCATGAATGAACATAACGAGCAACCTACCGCGATGAGGAACCACACGCGGGAAAGTCTAACCTAGCGCATCAGCTTGGAGCTGCAGGTGATATGGCGTCAGTGGAGGCACAGGCATATCAGATCCTTTGGCTCGTAAAACGCCCTTGACACCGGTGAGGCCCGGCTCAAAGACCAGCAGGAGACCTCCTGTGGGCTGTAGATATCCTTGCTCGTCTCGAATCTGAACGCGGGGGGAGAGATTCTGGGAATGATTGGCCCCCTCGATGAGAACTCAGCCCTAGCTAAGCACGAGGACAATACTTCAATCCAATGATGATACACGAATTCTTCATGATGTGAGGCTGCACCTTTGTGCTTCCGAAGTTCCGATCCTCTAGGGGCTGAGCGATTGGACTTGATCCAACTGCTTTGTGTAACATACTTATATGACTTGAGGGCAGACTTGAAATGGAAGTGATAAAGATAGAATTCCCAATCTTCTTCGCCCCGAGCACCGCCTTCATCGAGCGGAAGCATGCACCCCAGGTAATACAGCATGGGCGCACGTGACTTACAGGCAGAAATTGAGAGCCGAAGGCAAGCGCAAACGACAGCTTCCATCAATTGCATCAACACCATCAGAAGAGACGAAGTGTGACAATGACGTCTGTATTGAGTGCTGAGTGGCACCAAAGTGCTGATCTGACTGTCGCTCCAAGTAGGAGGAATCGATTCCTGGCGAGCGGCGATGAGGGAGGTCGGGGGCTGTTCGTGGTCGCAAAGTTTCAATCTGCCCCTCCATTCTCCTCCTTTCACGCACCCTGTCGAGTCTCCTTTTCGGGATCTTTTCTTGCGACTTGAAGTTTGGTTTCATCCCCCAATATTCTAAATTGGTGCAGCAGCCCAGTGGCCCAGCACCCGGAACTCACCACCCATGGCTGAAGAGTGACCCGGTCGCGACCCAGCCGGAGCAAAGTGATCGCACATTCAGCAACGCTATCCCCAAAGTAGGGGGGCCAAGGGCTTTAGTGCATCCCAAAACCCCCCCGGGCCTATCCACTACGGTGGCCTCCCGTCGGGGTCGGCAAGGCACGCGTCGTGTGAAGTTTCGCTGACACAAGCACAAGCACAAGACTCAAAGTCTGGCGTCATGATAGCCATCATCAGCAATCAGATGTCAGCACAATCATTATCCAAATGTTCAAGGCACCGTGCGGGACAGCCGGTGTCAGTTTATGGCACCGGTGAGAAGACGTTCTTCAGGTGTACAAGACCGTCCAATGTCTCTGCTGTTCCAGGTTCCCCCTTCCAGGAGCTTACTCCATCTGGGGAGCGGCTGAAGAAGGTTTCTCCCAGCCCCCACGACACAGCCTTTTGATTAGACGCCGGCCATTCCATCACTCGTCGGAATGACCCCCTCTAGGGCGGCCGTTGCAGCCCGCCATTGGCCAATTCGCGAGCGTGCAGCCTATCAGCACTACTAATGCCTGGCACTATTTTTACTGCAATTGGCATGCGGCGTCGCATGGCTGGGATGTCTCGAGAACTCAGCTTCGGAATCCATCAGCCCTAAATTCATTCTCCGTCTACCAATAGCAATTGCTCCACCCCTCTTCCATGTGATGATTATGTTCATCTTCTCGCCTTCGCAACGGTCCTTTGTGTTAATTTTAATCCATTGCGTTGTGCGTCGGCGTCCGTTTGATATTTCTGCTTGCGAATCCTCGGTCGCGATCGCCCCCCATTCACACGCTCCTTCCGCCTCGAGTGCCGCCCGCCCCCTTCCTCGGTGACTGCATCCAAAAGCGCCCCTTATTCTCAGGCGAGGCTGTTGTAATTGACCTCATCAGGCACCGGCTGAGGACTGTATTATATATCATCCCTTCCAACTTCAATTGGGACTTTTAACGAGTCGCGGGATTTGAAGCTACGCTTTCTCGCGCACGTTGAATCCTTATCTTTACTAGCGATATACCCTTTACCCTTTTAGATTCATAGCCGCAAGGCATATTGGTAAGTCCATACCTGTGCTCTTCGTTCATCACTCTCCGCTGACAATTTCGCCCACCTGTAGAGCACAACATCCGCCACCGGATGGAATGCTAAGATCTACAATCACGTGGCCAAAATGAGCGATCTTGACATCAGAAGGCCGGATGGGGAGGTGGGGAGCGATTCCGATCTAGAGACCTCTACATTAAGCATGGAGCCATCAAGTTTCGACGACTTCCATCGATGGCAGGCTCATATCGGTCTTCGGACCTTTGGCGAGGGTCTACATGCCGCCGCCCACGCGATCTTCCCCGATGAATATTGGCCTTCATATTCCAAAGCATATGTGCTAATGCTTTGCTGGGAGGATGAAAAACCTGATCAACCACTCCCCACTGACATATCCCGTTTATACAATGTCTTTGATCACAACTATCAGTTTGAAACCCAAGTATGGAGAATACCGAAGGAGAATTCCCAGTTCGAGGTCGACCGAGCGGTCTCGGAGTTCGTGAAGCTTGGCGGCGATAGTGTTGAGGACTTGAAGATAGTGTATTACAAGGGACTCTCACGTCTTAATAAGGACCAGAAGCTAGTGTGGACGAGGTGAGATAGTCACTTAACTTGACTCCTACCACTACTTTGATACCTTTTTGAGCTGACAATTGCACAGCGGGAAGAAAAGCTCAGAATCCAAACCCTCCAAAGTACTATGGGACAGCATTCAAATCGCATTGGAGCACGCACAAAGCGACGCCCTCGCACTTCTTGACTGCGCCCATGCTGGGACCGACAACAATGACCAGGGAAACGGCTCGGTAGAGCTCATTGCAGCATGTGCTTACAACACTGCTGTAGATGGCGCACCATCCTATTCTTTCACAAAAGAGCTAGAAGGTGAGCTACGCAACTTGAGCGACCTATCTTCCTTTTCTGTCGGCAATCTATACGACAACATATTTTGGCGGGTGCGCAATCGCTTGATGGAAGAGGGGAAAGAACATCAATCGCCCGTTTACCTTTCGCTCAACCAAGAAAAACCTGGATTCCCTCGGAGTATACGCCTGTCAGCCCACAAGGCCGAAGCTTTCCCAGACTTTACTGTAGATTCGCCCAAAGATTCCTATGAGGTCCGATCCCCCAACTCGGATGCTTTTGGCATTACTGGAGTCAATGGTGACGCATCCAAGCTTTCATTCAAGACCTCATCAGCAACATCACACTCGCCAATACCACGCATGGCATTTGCAGTCCGACTAGCAAATGACTTCAGAGCTGGTGATCTATCTACGGACCTCTTCGCTGAGTGGCTTCAGAATATCCCCCCGTCTGTCCAGGAAGTGAAAGTCGAAGCCGGATTCCATAGCTACTCATCTCTGCTCATTGTGTCAGTTCCGGTCTGCATGTCTATTTACATGCCCAGAGATCCAGCCGTGATCAGTCTCGGTCCCATTACATCTTTCAATCAAGTCCTCAACAATCAAGTTCTCAACAGGATCCCCTTCCCAAAAGATCTCCCAACACCAAATCCGGATATTTGGACCTTCGATCATCCCGGTAGCACCAATGGATCCCATAACGGTCCTGGTGCGCGCGAGATTGTTTCTGGGGTGAATGGCGACGGCTACGGTAGAACGTCAGGGCTTCGCTTCCGTGGCCACAAGGGCACTTTGGATTTACCGCAACCTCCTAGAGACTTCAGGCAGATGAGAGATAGGGGGTTGTCTTCTCCATTTAGTGTAGCAAGCAGTCTTACTGAAGAACCAGATGAGCTGGACGAGCTGAAAGGAAGGCCTAGCACCCCTCCCTCGGATCCTCATCGCTTTCACCCACATGGTCCATACGCACGAGACATGCCTGAGAAAACACACCCTCGTTCCAAACGCAGCAAATACCTAGATGACTCCGACGCCCCTAGATACCCAAGGCTTTCAAAACCAGTTGAGCTTCTGCGTCACTCGTATGATTGCGTGGTCATTGGATCCGGATATGGCGGTGCAGTAGCTGCGAGTCGCATGGCCAGAGCCGGGCAAGCGGTCTGCCTGCTTGAACGGGGTCAGGAGCGCTGGCCTGGCGAGTATCCGACTGGATTTATGGAAGCTATGAAACAGTTCCACGTATCTGGCGAATTCGCACCCGGGTTCCTCAAAGGACACATGGTCGAGGGTGGCGATCCAACTGGGCTATACCATCTTATTGTCGGTAAGGGACAGAACGCATTTGTGGGCAATGGACTTGGAGGAACTAGTCTTTTGAATGCGAATGTGTTCTTGGAGGCTGATGACAAGACGATGAAGATGGATTGTTGGCCGGAAGAACTTCGAGGTCACGATAAGTTGAAGAAATATTACAAGCGCGCCGCGAAAGTTCTTGAGCCAGAACCATACCCTGAGGACTGGCCCACGCCACCGAAGATGGCCGTGCTCGAGAAGCAAGCAAACGCTCTCGGGATGAGCGAGAAGTTCAAAAGAGTGCCACAAACGACTCGCTTCAAAGATGGCCCGAACAGCACTGGAGTCGAGATGTTCCGATCACAGTTGACCGGACAGGACTGCACCGGCGTGAATGACGGCAGCAAGTCCAGCACTCTCGTGAACTACCTCGCCGATGCGTGGAATTGGGGCTCTGAGATGTTCTGCCAGTGCGAGGTCCGATATATTAAGAAACACCCCAACGACGACGGATACCTCGTCTTCTTTGCCTGGCACGGCAGTAAGAGAGGCGCGTTTCAGCATAATCTCTACGAGGATCTCATGTGGGTTCATGCGAAGAAATGTGTCTTCCTTGGCGCTGGAGCTATCGGCACGACTGAGATTCTGCTTCGGAGTAAGAACCTAGGCCTCCCGATGAGTGACAAGGTAGGTCAGGGTATGAGTGGAAACGGAGATATCTTCGCTTTTGGCTACAATACAGACGAGGAGGTCAATGCCATTGGCAAGGTCAATCCGTCGCCTTCTGAGCTGTCCCGACCTGTCGGACCAACGATCACAGGTGTCATCGACAATCGCGAAGATCAAGAAAATCCACTCGACGGCTTCGTTATCGAAGAAGGGGCAGTCCCTAAAGCTCTGGCTCGCTGGCTTCAAACCATGCTGGAAATGATGCCAGGCAACCAGCTCCCGAAAGGCGAAGGCCTCGTTGAGAAAGTTAAGCACTCTTTGGCACAACAAGGGAGCCGCTTTCTCGGCCCATACTACAAGAACGGAAGCATCGAGCGAACGCAAGTGTACTTAATCATGAGCCACGACTCCAATCAAGCTGTTATGACGCTCAAAGATGACAAACCGATTCTGGAGTTCATCGGCGTCGGCAACAGCGACCACGTCAAATGGCTCAACGGCCTTCTTCAGCAAGCCACGGAGGCCGTCGGCGGAACCTTCGTCAATAGTCCCTTCTACGCCGCTCTGGGCCAACAAGAACTCACTGTTCATCCCATTGGAGGGGCCTGCTTTGCTAAAGACGGCACAGCAGACACTGGGGTCACGAACCACTTCGGTGAGGTATTGACTGGCTACGGCTCTGATACCCACCAAGGCCTCATCGTAACAGATGCAGCCGTCATTCCGTCCGCTCTCGGCGTCAACCCATTCGCGACCATCACCGCCCTTGCTGAGCGATCCGTCGAGCATGCTGCCAAAAATATGCGCAGGAAAATCGATCTCAAAACCAAGAATAACTCGCCTTTAGATCTTCTTGGCGAGCCGCACCAGTATGATCCCGAGGCGCGACAGCTCGACCGCCAAAATACAGTATGTATTACTCAAGCAACCGACCTCGTGGACGAGACGACGTCTATCAAAGCAAATGGCTTTGGATTCTCTGAGGTAATGTCCGGATATATCCATATCGGCGACGGCGTACAGGGCGACAAGGTCGAGGACTTCGAGACGGCTGCGAAGACGGCACGGGGGCTTTGTGAGGAGGCGAGGTTCTTCCTGAGTGTGCAGGCTTGGGACACGGATACAACAGTCGATCGCGCGGATCACAAAGCAATGCTTACTGGGACCTTTACTTGCAGCAGCTTGAAAGGCAGCCCGTTCCTTGTCCACCGAGGCAACTTCCATTTGTTCAGTCGAAGCACCTCTTCTCCAGGCACGAAGAACCTGACTTACGATTTTGACATGACTTCGATTGATGGCACGAAGTACCACTTCCACGGATACAAAGTCGTAGATTCATCGGTCGCACTGGCGCCCTGGAAGTTCTGGTCTGCGGCGTCGACTTTGTATGTGACGATCTCGCATGCAGACGGCGACCAGAAACATATCCTCGGACGGGGCATCATGCACATCAAGGCATCCGACTTTCTATCCGAGATCTTCACCTTGAAGCCATCCGGTCGGAACTTCCTCGCAAAGCTCAACTCCACCGCCCGATTCATGGGTTTCTTTGCCAAGCAGTCCGCCAGTCTCTTCCTCGCGCCCTTCGTGTACCAGCAGTACCCCGCCGTCACTGCGACCAACTACATCAACGATACCTCTGCCGATCGCGTCGCGGCTATCTTCGCGTCTGACAAAGTCGAGACACAACTCCACATTTTCGAGCCGCGCAACCCCAACATCAATACCAAGAACCTGTTTATGATCCCCGGCGCCTCGGTGGACGAGAAAATCTTTGCACTCCCCACCATCCATGTCAACGCCGTGAACTACTTCACTCGTGCCGGGTACCGGGTTTACGTGACGGTGCACCGCATCTGCAACATACCCGCCGCGAAGGAGGGGCCGTATACCACCTACGACGCGCGGCTCGATATCAAGGCGTGCTTAGAATGGATCAGACATAAGCACGGCAAGAAGAAGATATATGCCATCTCGCACTGCATGGGTGCGGTGGCGTTCTCGTCGGGCTTACTTGATGGCACGATCCCCGCAGACTGGATCCTGGGCATCTCTACCTCGCAGGTGTTCTGCAATCCGATCTGGTCGACGCTCAATATGGCTAAGGTGCTGGCTGGCCCGATTCCCTTTGATAAGCTGTATTCCATGTTCGGCGGTCAGTTCTTCTCGTGTGTTTCTAGCACAAGCGACTCGTATTTCCAGCAGCTGTTGAACCAGATCCTGCGCTTGTATCCGGACTCCCGCGAAGAGATCTGCAATAACGTATCCTGTCACCGGTGTTCCTTAATCTTTGGAAGGTGAGTCTTTCTATTCCCCACCCAACCGTCTCCATCTCCATCGCCTTTCACTGATACTGATTTTTTTTATCAAGGTTGTGGAATCATAAGAATTTGAACGAAGCAACCCACCGCCAAATCGACCACTTCTTCGGCGGCGTCAACATGACTCTCGAACACACCCTCATGCAAATGGGCCGCCGCGGCTTCGCGACCTCCAACGGTCCTCTCTTCCACGATCTAACTCGCCCTACGAACTTCTCCAAGCTCCGCGGCATTCCCATCTTCCTGTTCTCCGGCAGCGACAACAAGGTCCTGTCCACCGAAGCCACGGACAAGACGTACACAAAGCTGAGGGATGCATTTGGCGCCAAGGGCTACCAGAGGGAGATCATTCAGGGGTACGGGCACCTGGATTGCTGGATGGGCAGGGAGGCCTACAGGGATGTGTATCCGATGGTCAGGGAGGTTGTGGATCGGGTGACGAGGGGATCGGGGTATAAGTACCGCGAGCCGGATTGGGAGAACGACTGGGAGAATTGGAAGCAGCTGAGACAGAGCGGGAATCACGAGAACGAGGGATGAGGTCCTCATTTCCCATTCTCATGACGGTGAATGAGCGTGTATTTTTTTTGGCAATGGCGTACTGAGCGGTATTCGGCCGGAATCGAAAGGTGTTTGGATTACTGTTGGGATACACACGGGGTGTTGGGTGCTTGTTCTGATTTAGACTTGGAATACCTGGGACTCTGGAGTTCAGGTTTTTGTGTCATGTACGAATATACTATCAGCGATTTTCTCCTCACCTGTGCCGGCAATCCATCTCAGCTTAATGTGCATACCTTCAAATCCCATAGGTATTCTGCCGCTCGCTCGATCTCTGTATCATGGCTCGGGATTCATCAATTTTCTCCTGGTTCAGCCGCTGCTCTAATCTTGGCTTTTTGTTTCTCTTCCTTCGCATTCTGTAGAACAAGCTGCGATTCTCCAATGGCAGGGTCCTCGACGATATCGGGAGAGCAGTTCTTGTGCTTCATTTCGCTTGTGGCAGGCAAGACTAACGCCCCTTTTCGATTTCCGCTCAGGTTCTCCACGTCGGCCTCTTGAGCCCTGTTCTACAACTCCAGGTCTTTCCAAACCTGTAATGACGTATAAAGCCACTTAAAATAATCCCTCAGCTTACCTCCTGTCCTACAGAGGTACCCCCCTGTGTGTTTTGCCAAGTCCCGCAGAATGGCACGACATGAAATCAATCCTTCCATAATTGCATGTGCTCGGCACGGGAAGGAAGCGCTCAAGAAGGATTCAATATTCCCCCGCTCCTCAACCGTCGGGCCCGAAGACGGTTCTACGCGCGCCGTTATCGATATTGGTCGCAAAATCGGAAGCTGTATCGAAAATCCTTCAAATTCTCGAATATAGTAAGGACAGGCGAAGCTCAGCGTTGCATTTTCTAGAAGTTTCCCGAAAGTTGCACAGAAAGGATTGTGGCTGGATGTCGTCTTACCGCCAGCCTCGTGCTGTGATCTCGAAGTGGCTAAAATCATTCCAAGACGAGAGCCTGTGGCGGCTTACCAAGAGCTGAGGATGAGGACCAACTTCATCGATCGCAGAAGACAAATAACTGCTGGCGGCTCAGGTTCTTGAATCAGCTTCCATTTCAGTCTTCAACCTTCACTTGAAAAATACTGAACTTTTAAGTTTCGATCAAATTCTGTCACTCTAAGCTCCAGATATGGCAACTCCAAATGCATCATATAATGGGAATGGCTTTGCCTCTAACATGGGAAGATTTTCCGGAGGGAATTGGCTCTGCAACTGCCCGGACAACAACGTGGCAACCTTAAACAAGTCCAATACCCAGAGCAATCCCAACAAATGGTGTAAGTGACAACTTAATCGCGGAGGAAAACTTTCTTACAGCTGATCCATTTGTATAGTCTGGAGATGCCCCAACATGGGCGAACAATGCTCCTTCTTCGTCTGGGTCGCGGACGCGGACGTCAGGGCAGCGATCCTCAGCTATATGACTCTTCCTCTTCATGGTGCTCCTCATTTTTATCCTCCTCCTCCTACTCCTCCGGTCAGTCATTCTCAATACACTGCTTCCGCAGACAGTCTACCCGCAATGACCAACCTGAAACTGGAGCCTCCTGCTACACCTGAGCGTGTGAGCGGCAGCCTCTACTACAACACTCCACCTCCAAGCAATCGCAAAGCTCCAGCTGCTGCCACAACGACACCAAGCGCCATTGAACCGGTCTCTGAGTCTCGCCTCCAGAGAGGCAGTCAAAGCTCTACCACTCTCACACCAGCCTCCCCCAGCGACAGAAAAGCAAAGCAGCCCCCAAGCACCACGACTTCTAGCTCTCGATCTCGCTCCCAAACCCTCGCCCAAGAAGATCTGACCGAGGGAAAGGACACTCGCTCGCCTCTCAGCTCATCTATCTTAGACCTCCTAGCCGCCGAGAACATCGAGCTGACATACTCCGTCGCTGAAGAAATCAGCTTTGAGATCGACAATGAGATCGATCGCCACGCTACCACGGTCAAAAAATACAAGGAGCGTATCGCGCGTCTGACGAAGAAGAGCGATGATTGGGAGAGGATTGCGAAGGGTGGAGATAAGAAGACTGAGAAGAAGCTTGATTTGTCTGAGTGGTGAATAATAGTCTTCTAGGAGGAAGGACTGGCTGGAGGGGATGAGCGCAGAGGGGCATACACTGAAGGGGAACTGTGGGTTCAAAATACTTTCTGAAAACCAAAATTTGCCCTGTTCTTTTCTTTGACTCAACTCAAAATTGAGATACAGACGTCAGCCTTTTGGTGAAGCTAAAGGAAACTGGGAATTTGCATAATATTGGTCCTGGCGTTCCAGTCTCCCTCAATACAACTAAATACACTATCTAATATGCTAATATTAACCCACGCGAAGCGTTCTTCTTTTCTTCGATTGAAAGCAAAGTTCCCATGGCGTCGGTTCCAACAGGCTGTAAGTCCTATTAGAGTTGCCAAAAATCACTCTCAACATTTCATGCATGAACCTCATATACCCAACACGTTCAAAATATTGCCCTTTGTTCTGTACAATCATGACAAAGATGCTCTCATTAAATTGAAGATCTGAAACGTCTTCGCACCTGCCCAGGATTATACCTAATAGCCCCTCCTGGCCAGAGTTTGGGGTAAAGCTTTGCTGTTCAGCAGTGTCGTTTTCGTACGTCTGATACAATGAGTACAAGGGAATTTGGAGGGTCATCTCATCATTTTTGAAGACAGCAAAATATCCAGAGACATTGCCACGGAATAATAGGGCTCTGGTCCGACGATCATCAATTCAGTCCTTTGTTCCCTCTGGCATATATTGGATATCGATAGATATTGTCCATGCTTCAATATGAATAAACTTGCCAGATGAGTTAGGTAGTCCTTGATCTAGTGAGATATCATCGCACTCATCCATGTCTAAAAGCGACCCGTCATGATTCTCTATGAAGATTTTTAATCGACTTTCATTTTCGAGTTTGAGGCCGTCTCGACATGGTGCAACACAGGACTTGAATGGAGCAGTCCATCCCGCCCAGGTCCACGTCGGAAACTGGGCGCGTCTAGTGCCTGGCGCAGAATTGAGCCAGCAAAGCCCAGCAGCGAAAGCCTCACTCCTGGAACGTTTTGACATTTTCGGCTGTCCAGATGAACTTCCAATTACAGATGGCATAATAGGCACACCTAAGTAATGACGAACGGGGAACTTCTTAGTCCTGAAGCTGTGGAATACTCCTTCAAATGCGCGTATAGCATCGGCCTCAATAGATAGTTCTCTCCCACCATACTCGTCCAGATGCGAGCAAATACTCCAAGGGAGTCGATCATAGTCGGTCGTACTGAAAAGTAGAGAGTATTCAGAATCTGTGAAGTGGTCGACCGTTTCATACGCATGGCCAGCTCGGCACTCGTAATATACTTGTTGCTCTGTAAAGACCAGACATCGACACGAGAAAAAGCTCTCTTGATAAGTCCATGCGCGCTTCATCCACTTCGAGGTCTTGATAAGCTGCTTTGGGTCCGGAAGAATGGATACAAGGCACCTTCCTCCAACCCAAGCAGCTGCCTGGGGAGTTCTCGAGGTAGGACCAACTCCAGGTAAGCCGAAATACGGATCAATGCCACCCGCAGCAATGATAGTTATGAATGCATTCTGATATATGAGATCCATCTGCTGAATTTGAGTTTGCTTCTCAGCATCTTTGTCTTGGTCGATGCAATACCTGTCGATCCAAATATATCGAAGACCCAGCTCTTTGGTGACTTTCAAAGCATCCTCAATAGTCTGCGGCAGCTTTCGAGGCAGCCTATCACCGACAGGCTGATCATCGAGGCTGGATATGTTCGTACCCCATACATAACTGAGTGCAGAATATTTATATGGTGGCAGTGCTGGTATAATCCGCCCTTGCTCGCAATCAATCAACTTTAGATCTTTTATAAGATTCGAAGCTGCTGAGGTAAATTTGGCGCAATGCTCTGTGTGATTTCCGTTGCAAAGCCTTATCCAACCTCGAATGACATCGAAGTCTATTGATTTTGCATCAATAGATCGAGCTCGCAGTGAATGTACACAAGGACCGAGTCGCGACGCGGTTGAAGATGCAATAAATTCAAAAGACTTTCCCATTCTATGTCTGTGCCTCATCAAAAATCCCATTTTGTCTTCATCTACCCCACTGGCTACAGCGAGCACTGATCCAGGATAGAGGTAGATAAGTAATGAAAGTTCTATTGTGTATAGAACATATTCATTTGCTTCATTATTATCGTTACCTTGTATCTTTACCGCATTGAAAAGGCGACATAAAGGGCATGGTGACAGCTCAGCCTCTGGTCCAAGTTTTCCAAGGTTCATAATGCGTCGTACGCCGTTCTTTAACCCTACATTGGAGAAAATACCCTCAATATTAATAGACGAACACCTAGAACACAAGGTATTTTGTTCCTGATATGTTGCTTCGAAGTGTGGTATGGACGTGTCCTCATTGCCTCGATATTCGGCAGCCCGTGCGGCTGAAAGGCGTTGTTGCTTCTCTGAAGGGCTGTAATATCTGAATAATTCTTGTCTCCGTTTCATATTGAAACGTTGACAAGTCTAGTAGCATTAGCTGTGGTCTCTAGATGATCTGTGTGAGGCAGCGAGAAAGATTGAAATAGCTCGTAGTTGGCACGATAGTAAAGAGCAGAGAAAGGGACTTCACTACATTGTGATATGATCTCGCGTATTCAAGGCTTTTTCGATATCAGCTCTGTGAGGATTTCACTGGCACGGCCGCTCATTACGTACTGCGATAATAAAAACGGGAATGGGAATGGGAATAGGAATGATGAAGTGGCAGCTCAAGGCTAGGCAACAGCTCAAGGCACCTTCTAGAAGAATGCCACGTCACTGGACCTGCACAACTTAAAGCCGTATGTAACGGTAGCACAAGGCCGCGCGAAATGCACCTTGCAATCGAGGAAATAAGCCGCCGCGGTAAAAACAGCTCTCGAAATCTTGGACGACGGCGAAACTAACACCGCCTATGTATATAACAGCGATTGAAAGCAGATTGAAAAGAGTACCGCAAGCTCGATATTACCAAAGCGAGACTAACCAATGATAATAGACAGTTTGCAATGCCCTCCAGCGCTGCGCAGCTCTTGCGGACGGTGCTTATGGGCCCTACATCGGTACAGACGATTCACTACGGGACTTTCAACTTGTAGTACCATGATGTGTCTCGTATGATAATAGAGCCACGGCCGCGGATTACAATGTTGTGGGCCCTGAGAGCATAAAAAAGATCGGTTCCCTAGTTATTTATGCATCAAAAATTTTCCCATTTGAATTATTAGTGGGAGCCCCTCCCTGCCCCTTCCCCTATAGCTCCCACTATTAGAGTGCAACTTAAAGAAAGCCAGCATTGATTAGAATAACTCCCATGCAATAACAAATTCATCTACTTCTAACTTAGGGAACTCATAGTTTGGAGTTCTCTTGGATTATCATGAAAATATTTCCAAGCTGGAGGGCTGGAGGGGCTGGATTTTGCCCCTCCTTCCTCCGAACGTCACAGCGGCGCGCAGCCTACGGTCGGCCATCCAAAAGTAAAGTATTAAAACCACTTTTAGAATTTTCCAATAATTCCAATAATTCTAATAGTTTTAATAAAACTATAATTTGATTTTTAAAGTTTAAAACTAACCTAGGCAAATCACTTTTTAATATCAATAAACAATACAAATACGGAGATTGCGGTCAAAAGTCTCTCGCAATAGGGGTCATATCGCTGTAAAATAAGCCTATAATGGGTCCCTATCTCTCCTTGATTTTATGCTAAAGTTATATATTATAATAAATCAACAGTAAAAATTATAGAATAAATATTACAGCCCATATTTTAAACTAAAAAAAAAATTATTCTACTATAAAACTATTTTTATTTTTTTTAATTTTTTTAATATTATAATTATATAAAATTTTTTTAAAATCTATAAAATTTAATTTACTTTTTTAAATAATTTATTTAATAATTTTAAAAGTTTTTTTAATTAATAAAAATAAAAAATAAATAATAAAAAAAAAAAATTTATTAATTTTAAGCTAAAAATTATTTTAGAAAAAATTATTTTTAAAATATTAAATTTTTTTAAAAATATATAATTATTTAATTTAAAGTTTAGTTTTAATTTTAAAAAAAATAAAAAAAATTTTTTAAATTATATTTTAAATTTTATATAAAAGCTTAAATTAAAAACTTTGAAAAATACTTTAATTTTAAATTTGCCTAATGTCTTTTTTTCTTTTATATATTATTATAATAATAAAATTTAAATTTAAGTTTTTATTTTAATAAACCTAGGTTAACATTAAACTATAATTTATAAAAAAATAAATATAAAAAAAAATATTTAAATTTTTTTTAAAAATAAAACTAAAAAGTATAAATAAAACCTAAAAAAATCTATTTACATAAATTATATTATTAATACTTTTAAAAAAAAAATTCTTCTTTAAACTAAAAAATTTATAATAAAATAATTAAAATTATAACTAAAAATTTTTTAATAAAAAAATAATTTTACACCAAAATTACTATTAAAGTAAAAAATAATTTTAATTAAAAAAATATTATATTAGTTTTTTTAATATATTATATATTAAAAAAAAAATTATAACAATTATAAATATATAATTAAACTAAAATTAATTAAAAAAATATAAAAAACAAAAAAAAAATAATATAAAAAATAATAATATTAAATTTTTAAAAAAAAAAAAAAAAAAATTTTTATAAATAAAATTTTTTGTTAGTTTAAAAAAATAAAAAAAAATATATATTTAAAAAACTATTAAAAAAAAATTCTATTATTATATAATTAAATAAAAATAAAAAAGCTTTAAAAAGTTTATATTTTAAAGCTTTTTTTACTATAATTATAAAAATTTTTATTATATTTAAAAACCTAAAATAGCCGCTAAAAAAAAGGCTAGCATTATAGATTTTACTGCTTATAATGCTTAATTTAAGCTAAAAAATAAAAGAAAATGGAAAAAAGAACAAAAGCAGAAAAAGAAAGCGTATTTTTAAAAGCATARCAAAAAAAAAAGTGGAAAAAARCCTAYCTAAAAGYATATCAAAGCTATAAAAAAAAAAAAAAAAAAAAAAAAAAATAAGGTAGTATTAATTAATATTATTATTAAATAATAATCCTTAAAGGAAAGCTTTTTCTTTAATATTAAAAATTTAAGGCCAAAAGATTAGATCCTATAATTTAGAAAAATGGTATATCGGTATATACTTTTAAATATTAATAAAAGATTTTTAATTTATATAAAATTATAAAAATAGCTTAGCCTAAAAACTTTCCTAATTTTAATACTATAAAGCCTATTTGGTTTTAAATAAAAAAAAAACAATTAAAAAAAAAATAAATAGTAAAAAAAATATTAAAAAAAAATAACTAAATTATTAGAAAAATATACTATAAAATTATATTAGAACTTAAATTAAAAAATTTTTTATTTATATTAAAAAAATTTTTAATTTAAAAAATAATAATAAATATAAAAATAAAAAATAAAAAAACTAAAAAAAAATAGAAATATATTAAATAAAAAATATTACTATAATATTATAAACTAAAAAAATATATTGTAACGGGGTGAATCGATTTGCATATGACCAGAACACGTAATTACCCCGGTTTTATATAGGCTGCAAATAGCTTTACTTCTTTAATAATATAGATGAGATTACATCTAATACCTAGCCCCTTAATTAAGCTTTGAATAATGCTGCCTATATGCCAGATCCTATTAGGGGATTACTTCTTCTTTTGGCCTTGCACAATATATAATTTTAATACAGGATTAATAAGATAAATATGCTAGATTATAATGGGTTTAGCGCTTATAAACTTCCTAGTTAGGCTGGCAGTACCTTATAGCCTTAATTTAACCCCTGTTGCAAGAGACTTTTGACCGCAATCTCCGTATTAAACAAAACAACAAAAAAAAAACTTTAATTAAAAAGGCTTATGAATTAGGGAAACTTAATGGTATTAATATAGCTTTAATCATTTGCAAACATAATTAATATATTATATATAAATCTAGGAATTATATATTATAGCTATTATTTATATCAGAAATAATAAATAAAAACGATTATTTGCTTGAAATATACAACTAATACTAATACTTATATAATAAACTGTTTATTTTCTCCCAAAGAATATACTACCGGAAGATATCGAGAAGCGCTTTTCTAAATATATAGGAGAGAAAAAATTGCTTCGGCGGAACAAGGGGGGAAGAATAATAAATAGTAGGCTAACTACCTGCAACTAGATAGATAACTAGTAGTTTCACAAAAGGGAAATAGTCTAGACCAAAGTTATGGATATTAGTAAATGAAGTTGCGCCGAATTCTCTTCAAGCTCTCTCCTAGGCGATTGAAAGCAGACTATTTTAGGAGTCCTTTGCAGCTTAGAAAGGAAATCGAATATAGTTATCAAACTCGTCCCATTTAAGAACAAACAATCCTCGCAAATCGGGATCCTTAAGGAGCTTGCAATCAGCCTTGTGACCTTTCTCGTTCCAACCAGCTACTTGGCAGGCCTTATCACACCCATATTAGCATCAAAGTTAACATAATACGAGGAAGATTTTCAATGGCAGTCTTACCCTATTGCAATACCAGAAAGACGAGCACTTGCCGCACCGTTGCAGAGAGGCTGCCTTCTTTCCGCACCCGTGACATATTCTGATACCATTAATCTCTGTTGAGAACTGTTGGACCTGGTCGTTCAACGCCAGCAGCTTATCCAGTGATAGTGGAAAGATCTATACGACGTCCCGTTCGGTTAGCGAACATGAACCAAGCTGTAGATTAGCAATTTTAGAGTACCTTGATCATCTGGGGATCCTCATGGCGGATACCGGGCTCACAGAACATAAATGCGTGGCGCTTTGCGTAGAGAATGGCGACCGTGTACCCCTTTTGAACCTGTCCTGGTGCCAATTCACTGCCTCGGCTATCGGTATAGAAGTATAGCGGAATTGTCGTACCGTCAACATCCTTGATCTCCATCTGCAGACGAAGTAGCGAAGCGAAATCCACAATCTCACCAAAGAAGCACCAATTGCGTCGCGGTCGGTATGTACCTATATTGCTTCTCTCATAAAACTCCGGCTCGACGTCGTTCTCGTCCGGGAGGTCAATAAACCTGGGGAAAGTCGTGCGGCTCCGTAGATCCGCCAGCTGCCCGGGATGGTTTGGCTTCTCCCTCTTCCAAAGCCAGTCTTCGAGGTCGCCCGGTTCAAGTCCGTGCGGGGCTTCATTCACTTTCGTCTTCCACTTCGTTGAGATTCCGAATAGCTCGTACTTCGAGGGGTCCTGTGCCAGAGCTCCGTGCTTGATAGCTTGCGTGCTGTCACCGCCAAGGGTCGTCTTCCAAACAGACGCCGCCCTCTCCGCGAAGACGCGCCCCCTTGCCAAGTCGCTATTGGCGATAACGAGCTGAGCGGCATTGACAAAGGCCTGCGCAAAACCAACGTCCTCTCGTCCTTGCTCGTTATAGAGACGTACCTGTTGATCAAAGTAGCGGAGGGTCCAGAGTGGGGATACCAAAACCCCCTCTGTGCCGAGTTGGTCGATGACACCGTCCAAGCGGTGGATCTCCTCCAATCTCCTGTCGCTTTCCTGGATCTGCTCTGGCGGTAAGGAGCAGAGATGACACAAACATATAAAGTCGAACTTTTCCTGAAGAGCCTTCTGCCGGGCTTTGCGGTTCTTGAGAGGGCCTAGGTAGGTTATCGTGATCTCTTCGCCTTTGTTGATGTCTCTCAGAGCATGTACTGTGTGTCGTTTGATCTTTTCGTTCCAGTTCTTCTGTGCATTATTATCGCAAGCGTGGTTGATGCGACATGCTTCTAGGAAGATTGCCCCTTTATCTCCAACGGCTTCGGCAGGTAGGGAGTTTGTTCGAAAAATCCCGAGATACTGCTCAGCGGCATTCCTGTATGGGTGGATGTTGTGCATGGATAGGAAGTCTCGCCGCTGGTGTTCGCTAAGGGCTTCAACTTGCTGGCAGATGGATGTTCGAAGCCGCTCGCTGCCGACCGATTCACTGACTGTAACGACGGCCTCTTCAGAAAGAATTCGCGTGCCCTTGGAGATCTTCTCCCTTGCAACGAGACCTTTCCCTCTCCCTGGCAAATCCTGTAAGGCGTATATGGAATCAACCGTTGTGCTCTGTACCTTTACGTCTCCTGCTCCCTCCAAGTTCCCACTATTCTCATTTGCAATGAAAATTGCCGCGGTGAACTCAGACGGAAGTTCTGTTTCGTCCCGTTTATAGTCAATCGTGATCTTGCTAGATATGGCTTGAGGCAACAGGCCGAGTAATCCGAATACCTTGTCGTGGGGGAGAGTGCACTGTGCAGATCCTGCCAAGCGACGTAAGTCGTCCACTGCCGTGCCCTTCAGCCCGCCTTCCTTATCAGACAAGACCCCCGACTTCTGCCACTGCCCAATGGAGTTCAGTAGCTGCAGATACGGCGACATTCTGGCCACCGCGCGAGAGTCTAAGGTGCCGCCGTCCAGAATTTTGTTGCAAAAGATATCAGCAAGCGTTAGAACTACCCGAAGGGGCACGCTTGAATCGCCCCAGTCGAGTGTCGAACGGATCGGGCTGACGGCTAGTTCCTGAATTATCCACAGGCGAGTCCAGTACGGATTCTGAGCAAGGCGAAAGAGTGCCACAGCAACAAGATCGCGAAAATGCGGGGGTCCAAATTCTTCCTCGTCATCTGAGTCGGCCCGCCACTCGTTGTCAAAGTATAAGACATCCCCTGAGAAGGGGAAGCCCTCTAGCTCGTCATAATTATGATCGGATTCCCATGCCTTCACGTCGATCCCCAGAGCTGCTTCCAATGTTTGCCTGCCGTGGGCCTCCAAAATTGTGTTGCAAAGGCGAAGCTTATCAAACGAAGTCTCGACCCAAGAGTCCAGGCCTGTGCCACTCATTTCATCTTCTCCGAGCCATATCGTCACTGCTAGCGACTGGCTGAAAATATCTCTTATCCTTAGGACCTGAGCATTGCGCTCGTCGATGTCGTCCTGATTAATGCAAACGGCGTCGATCCAGACCTTGTCCACGAGGGAAGATCGAAGGCAGTCCAAAGCAGCAGCCAGGTTCTCCCCAACGATAACGGGCATCCCGTTAATGGTGATTGTCTTCGTATCTTCTGGGCTTCCCCACATGTAACTGATTGCTGTGTAGTCGCCCCATGTGAACTTAGCAATAGTGCGGAACACGTCTGAGGATGTTGACCCTGGTTCAAAGTCAAACTGCTCGCACCAGGCATCGTCAACCTGGCTCCTGCTCCATTGCGCAGGGCGTGCGGTACAAAATGTTGTATATTCTGGCTTGAAGTCGTCCAAAGATACGTGCTCAAGTGTGAGGCGCAAGGGATCGAGACCTAGACCCAGAATGCGATCTAGGCGACTACTCAAGTCATCGGGTGTCGAGGGAGGCTCAAAGGACAAAACTCGAATCTCGTTGCGGGAAGCGTCGAGAGGCTTGTACTGAATGCGTTGCGAGGGAGAGCCCGAGGCTGGATCCATATCTATTCGTTGATGTCGATGAGGGTTTGGAGTGACCTGATAGAAGTAAACATTTCAAACACATGGAAATAAATTGAGGTTGGGATGATCAAAGACCACGTCGATTCATGGCGTGCCTGCTGTGCGACACCACCGACCCGAGGATTGGCTGCACCCATGCGTTGATACCCAACAGGATGTACTGTATCCCATTTAATGCCAAACGACGAATAGAGTTCGGTAGGGCCATTTGCGAAGTCCTTTCGGATGGATAGCCAGTAGTTTTACAAAACGGTAATTGACTTGATCCGCACTGTTTTATAAATGATAACTGGATCCGCACCTTTTCTGAATAACTTCATTTTTTTCCGTTTTGGGAATAGTATTCCAGCTTCTAAAATTAGAAATCTGCTTAGTAATCTTACCAATAAACTCATTAGCGCATTGGCCATTACCAAAACTTTGAAATAATTCTAATTTTTATAAATTTTTAATAATAATTAATATTTTATTTATTAAAAAATATGTTTTATTATTTTATAACAATTATAAAATTATAATATATTATAATAAAAAAACTATAAATTTTTATAAATAGATTTTTATATTTGAATTTTTGAATTATTTGTAATAGGTTTTTATAGGTTTTTAAAAAAAAATTTAAAAATCTTTTAATATTATTATTATATACTAGAGTTCAGACGGATGGTCACATGATTTGCTTAGTCAGCATCTGTAAATAACCTCACTTCCTGCCTATACTGCATTTTATTTTTATATATTAATATATTAATATATTTCAAATTCAATAAATATCATCTGATGTTTATGAATTTAATTTTTAATTTTTAATTATATATATATTATATAAAGCCAAAAAAAGAAGTAATCCCCTAATAGGATCTAGTATATAAATAGCTTTATTTAAAACTCAATCAAGGGGCTAAGTATTAAATATAATTTCGTCTATATTATTGAAAAAGTAAAGCTATTCACAGCCTATATAGGACCGGCGTAATCACGTGCTCTGGTCACATGCAGATCGATTCACCCCATCACAATATATTATATTTAGACCAATTAAAAAATAGTGTGCGGATCGAGTTATTATTTATAAAATAGTGCGGATCGAGTTAATTACCGTTTACAAAATGGAATAAGACCACGATTATCAAACTCCCAAGACCTCCGGGGGCAAACAGAAACCCCTTTGCTAACCATAGGATTATCCTAGTTACGACCCTTCGCCATCCAGTGTGATAAATGAGTAGTTAATTAGAGTAAATAACTCCTTACTCATACTTAAATTAACATTTAAATCATTTATTTATACTTAATTTAAATTAAAATTGAAATAATTAATTTAAATTAAGTAAATTGAGTAACTAGATCATGTAATTTTATATTATGCAAAGCCAAAAGAAAAAGCAAGCTTTTAATAAAATCTGGTATATAAACAATATTAATCAAAGTCCAAAGTAAGGGCTAGATTGGGTTGTAAATCTCGTCTGTATTCTTAAAGAAGTGAAGCTATTCGCAACTTATATATGGTTTAAGCCTGTCACGTGTTTGGTCATATGTAGAGCGATTCACCCTATTATAATATATTAAAATAATTTAAAGTTATTTTTAATTTATTTATAAATTAAAATACATATATTTTTAATTAAATTTTATTATTATAACTGAAATATTATTAGATTATGTATATTTATTAAATAATAGGAATAGTTTTAATTCTTGGGATTCCTATATTTAGCTTTTTATTTCGAATTTGAAAAATAAAAAATATAATTATTTTTTATTTTTTAAATAATAACTACTATTTTTAATATATATAATTATATGATTTATTTATTTAATTTATTTAATTTAAATTAATTATTGGAAATCGAATTATTTATATTTATTTTTGAAATTTGTTATTCAAAATTAAATTAAATTAAATTAATTTATTTAATTTAAATTAAATAACTAAGTAAGTTTTGGATACACTGTCGCCATCTTCAGTACAAGATCCACTGCAAAGTCCCCTACCTCTCGAATATATCCTGCTTGTGCGAGGCCACTGCACCTACTACAATATTCCTTATACTGTCTGAGTCGGTGTTGTTCGATGTTGAGTATACTTCGCGAATAGAATCAGGAAACGTATTACTAATCCAATGCTGTTGTAGTTGCTGTTCAAACTTCTTGCATGCAATTACCTTCAGCTCCTTTATTCGAAACATATCTGCGAGAGCAAACACTCGTAGGTATTTAAATAACTCAAGGTTATTACCTGTAGTGTGTTAATCTCGGCACTTCAGCGAAAAAGCAACAGACTTTCAGAGTGCAAAGTTTCAGAGGTTTCATTAGAATAATTCCCTGTATAGATATAGCGAAGCATTCGCCAAAGAGCATGCGGGCTGTCCTTCTCAAAACTGATCTCGTTTGTTATGCCTTCCTTAAATCCGCTTTGGAATACATCGTTGAAGTATGGGCAACGGGTCCCCGAAACTACTCGGTGTGCTGCAAAAGGGATCTTCGACTCTCCGAGATATATGCTTACATCGGAGTATTTGCCGTTAATGTACGGTAATTAACTCGATCCGCACTATTATAAATATAAATAACTTAATCTGCATTATTTTATAAATAATAACTTAATTTATATATTTTTTTTTTAAATTAATTTAAATATAAAGTTATAAATGCAGCAATAATATTGCTAATATAATCAACTAGCTATAGGAGAGCTGGTTATATTCAATTGTAATCAGAAATATATGACGTATGGTATTTTTAGTAAGCGCGGCCTTGCCCAAAACTACCCTCGTTTCTGTATCGCTATTGCCAGCGTAAAGTAGCTCCGAATATATTCTCGGCGAAGTCAACGGCATCTCATTGCATAGCAAAGCACTCAAATCTCCCTTTTAAACAAAAGGAAATTATGGCTAAACTATAAACATCAAAGCCTAAATTAATAGATTTCTAAAAAAAAAACAATGAAAACTAATACACAAATAATAATATTTTTTTAATTTTAAAGCCCTTTAGACTTTATTATTTAGGGTTGCTTTTAATTGAATTATAATGTAACTTAGCTCCCTGTAACGCTCTACCGGAATATTTAACTAATCTAAAAAGGTTTATTTATTGTAAAGCTTGCCATGTATTTAAGGAATATAAAAGCCGCCGCAAAGAAAAAACAAAAATTATATAAGCAGTAAATACTTTTATTAAAACAAATAAATCTTAATTATTAATAATATAAATAAAATTTATTTAAAAAAAACCTATATTTTAGCATAAATCTTCTAAAATAATTCCTAAAGAAAAGCGGATATTTAAATCTAAAAAAACTTTACCTAAATATTTTAAAATATGCGATACATTTTGTTTTTTATAATATAAATAAGTTTAAAAATAGTAAAATAATAATAGGCTAGTTTGCCAATTGTTTTTGGTGGATAAGTTTTAATATTAAACTTTTAAAAACTATATTAAAAATAACCAAGGGAATTCTTAGGCTTATTTAATGATTTTTTTAATTATTTTATATGCTTTATTTGTCTTTACGTAAAAATCCGACATATCTTCTAACTTAATAAAAAAAGCGTATAAAGCTTATACTTTATTTTTGCTAGCATTTAAATTGCTTTTTATTAATTTTAACTTAGTTTTAATAGATTTATTATTAATTGCCTTATATAATTAAATAATAAAAGCTGGTTTTCCAGTAGTTTTCCAAGTTTTTTTATACCATAATTATAATTATAATAAAAGTCGGTATAAGTTTAGGGTAATAACTTATTAAAAGAACTTTAATATTTTTAGCTTTTAAATTTTCTAAAAAACAAATTAATTATATTTTAGAATTTAATTGAAATATTAACTTTACTATATAGTTTACTTTAAGATTTTTGCAAATATAATAAACTTTTATATAACCGCCGAAAAATCCCTAGTATTTAATGCTATTTAAATCATGATTTTTTTCCGTTGCAGCGTTCTTTAATGTAGATAACCTTTAGGCTTTTATTTAAAGTAGTTAATAGAAATGCTAAATTGTTTATAATCTCCTTTTTTCGCAAAATGCTCAAATAATATATTTGGTTTATATTAAAAATAGCAAGGTTTTTATTTGGTATTTTAGGGAATTTATTTAATTGTCACGTGGAACACGTGACATCTCAGAACTATAACCTATATATAGGTAAATAAGCTACAATTTGGCACAAATTGTATTGTAGTCTTTTGATTGGCGACACGTGACATTAATTTTTGGAAACAATTGATTATTTGCTATAATTGCAAGCAAATAATTGCATTTTTTTATATTATTATTTTTCTAAATTTTTTTAGTAACTTGTTTTATTGACTATATTAAAATATGGTTAAATTATAATAAATATTATTAAGAAACCCTCCTCCCCGCAGGAGGGGTCACGTGTACTTAGTCAGCTAGGGCTATATATGCCCGTTTTGGCTCTTAGTTACAAATCAACTTATATTTACCCAATTCATTCCTAACAAATATAATATAAACGGTTGCAAAAAGGCAAAGCACTTAGAAAAAAGCATTAGAAAAAGCGAGGTAATCGCAAAGCATAGTTAAGGAAAGGGGATAGAGCTATAGGCGGGTGATTTATAGCAGAGGCGTGCTAGGTGCTGCTCGAATCTCAGTAAACTATATTAAAAATGATATTAAGAGGCTGCGGTGTTACCCAATAGATGTATTGCAAGCTTTTGCCGCGGCTCCGGTTCACGTGCCCACTCATAACATGTGCCGTCACGCGGGGGTAACGGCAAGCCCAGCACAGGGATTTTATTATTATTATTTATTATTTAATTTTTATTATTATTATTAATAAAAGATAAAAGACGTTCCGCTGGCCCTCCGGGGGCTACTGCATAGGGCTTATAAAGGGTTTTTATAAATTATTTATTAAATTAATTATAAAAATAATTTAAAATAATTTAATTAAAAAGATTATTTAAAATAATTTATTTATATAAATTATTATTTATTTATTATTTATTAAATATATAATATATATTATAATAAAAAATTCAAAAATAAAACAAATAATTTGATATTAAAATATTTTATTAATTATTTAAATTATTATTATTAAAATATTTTATTAATATTTTAAAAATTAATATATATATATATTATTTAGTATTATTACAAATAGTTTTATATGAAATATTTTATTTTATTTTATTTTATTAATATTATAATTTTAATAAAAAGTTTAGTTATTTATATTTATTATTATATTTAATAATTTAATAATTAATAA
>QYSG01001004.1:0-15447 GCA_003988875.1 Lachnum nothofagi
CGGGCACCATGTCTACATCAATATGCAGACGCAGAAGGTGTACGTGCTGCCGGAGGGCTACGAGGTGAAGAACAAGAGCTTGGACGACATCAAATTCGTATCAGATCCCACCTTCACCAAAGAGCAAGTCATGGCGCTTGACCGCGAATCGAAGGAAGCGTGGACGTTATTAGGGAAGAAATACACGCCCGGCTTCGTCGGCATGAACAACATCAAAGAGAACGACTACTTCAACGTCATAATCCAAGCACTGTCGCATGTCCCACCACTACGAAACTATTTTCTCCAAACAGACTTCTCATCCTCCCCCGAACTCGCAAAGCGCCTCTCCATCCTCATCCGCAAGATCTGGAACCCGCGCGCCTTCAAATCGCACGTCTCGCCGCACGAACTCCTCCAAGAAATCAGCCTCAAGTCCAACAAAAAGTTCACCCTAACAGCGCAATCAGACCCCGTCGACTTCCTCTCCTGGTTCCTCAACAACCTACACATTGCCCTCGGAGGGAAACCCACCAGGCCCGGGAGCAGCATCATTCACTCCATCTTCCAAGGGAAACTGAAAGTCGAATCCCAAGCCATAACAGCCAAAGCAGACGCGGGCGACCGGCTACGCTTCGAGGAAGCGGCGGAGGTGAAAAGCGACATCTCGCGCTTCCTGCTGCTGACGCTCGACTTACCTTCCGCACCGCTCTTCCAAGACGAGTTGGAAAGGAATATCATCCCGCAGGTCCCGCTCACCAGCATCCTGAGCAAATACGACGGGCTGCGCTCACAAGAGCACTTGAACCAGCGGAAACGCTACCGCCTCCTGCACCCCCTCCCGCCCTACCTCCTCTTCCACATCAAGCGCTTCAGCACCAACAAATTCGTGTCCGAGCGCAACCCGACAATCGTCACCTTCGACGCGCGCAACCTCGACCTATCGCCCTACGTCGAGCCCAATCCCTCCTTCGCCCCCCCCGGCGAGCCCATCTGGTACGATCTAGTGGCGAACGTGGTGCACGAGGCGGTGCGCGGGCGCGAGGAGAGCGTGGAGGGCGAGCAGGAGCGGAAGAGCTGGAAGGCGCAGGTGAGGGATCGCGGGCGCGACGAGTGGGTCCAGGTCCAGGATCTGTATGTGGAGAAGGGGCAAAGGGAGCTGCTGTATCTGGGGGAGAGCTATTTGCAGGTCTGGGAGAGGAGGAGGGAGGCGAAAGGCAAGGGGAAGGGGAAGGGGAGAGATAGATAGACTTAGGCGCCGAGGCATGGAAAGAGTGTGAATTTATGACGAAGTGTCGATGTTGACCGCGCGGGGTGCTTTTAGGCGCACGTCTCGAGCTGGGCTTTGTTTCTTGGAGATGATGCTCGATTGGAATCCAGCCGCTGCTGACCAGAAAACAGAATTCTCAAGATTTGCTGTATATCTATCTGTTCTCGTTTCTTTCTACGTAGTGGGGTATCACCAAGCTATGCTATGCTATTCTACAGATCTCTCCTTCACCCTCGGCACCTCGAACACCACCGCGCCGTTCTTGCCACCGCTCTTCATCCACCCCCCAAGCCGGTGCTCTTTCCCCACTGCCACCACCACGCACACGCCGTCTTTGCCCTTGTCTCCGCGCTCGAATATCGAGATATCGTTAATGATACCCCTCGCTATTTGCTCTTCCTCATGTAGAACCCTATTCGTGTGAGCATGGTGGAGGCCGTTGGTTTGAGCTTGGGTAGTTGCAGCGCTATGGCCAGAAAGCGAAGAAATAGTGCCCATGGGCTCAAGCTTCTTCTTATCCGTACTGATTTTCCATGCCCTCAGACAGCCATCCCAACTCCCGCTCACTACTACATCACTATACGGGGGCACCCACCGCTTCTCCGGGTCCACCTCTGCAGATGCCTCGTCGCTCTCTAATGGCGGATCGACGCCGTGAGCTAAGGGGAGAGTATAGACAGGCTTCTTTTTATGGATCGTCCATAAGCAAATAGAACCGTTGTCGCCCCCCGTGACGAACGTCTCATCATCCACCATCGCTGTGCGATCCATGCTGCCTTCCCACACCCCGTTCCCCTTCGATTTCTTATCGCCTCCGCCGCCGTGGAAAACAAGCTGGGTTTGTTCTGCGACTTTCCATAATCGGGCAGTGCGGTCCCGTGCTCCGATACTCAAACACCGCTCTTGTGCCAGAGCAGTGATATCAACGACGCTATCCTGGTGTCCGAAAAGCGTTTCTATGTACGCCAGCTCGTCCAGGCTCCAGACTTTCACGGTGCGGTCCTTACTCCCGGAGAATAACATGTTGRTACCCCGCCGGAAGGCGAGGCAGGTTACGCTGTCGCGGTGCTGGGTGAAGACTCGCAGGGGGGTGAGAGACGAGGCGTCCCAGACGATGAGCCGCCGGTCTTTGCCGCCTGTGACGACGTAGCGGCCGTCGGGGGAGCAGGCTACACACAGTATGATGTCAGTGTGGCCTTGGTATTTCGGGTCTTGTGCTTTATTCTTGTCTCCTCTCACTCGTGCAACTGCTTCTGGTTTCCGTTTAGGCGGAGGAGGCGGCTTTTTGGGTTGTTTTTTGCCGGGTTTGGGAAGCCATTGGTCTTTGGGAAGGTCTTGGATCCGCCATTTCACCAGCCACATGTCCTTGGAAACTGTATACGCCCACGGCGCGCACGTCGCTATCCCCGTGAAACTCTCGCTGCCGCTCTTGGCCCAGCTGTGACTTGCGCCAGCAAAATCTAGACTCTCTGCGATATTCCTATATAATAGACCTTTGGATTCGGCGACATCTTCTTTTAGCCGCTCGGCGATCAGGTCCCGGTCTATTTCCTCGGCGTCGAACCCGTAGTCTTCGACGACGTCCGCGCGGATGTTGGAGAGGTAGCGCTCTGCGAGCCGGAGGCGTCGCTCGGCTGCTGTCTCTTCTTCATCGCCGTCACCGTCGTCTTCTGATGAGCTGCTGCCACTTGTGAGGTCTTCATCTTGGTCTTGCGGTCGATCGCTCTCGTCATCGCTGCCGGATATGGATTCGTCTCTCTGCGGTCTTTTTCGTGGGGCGGGTTTCGAGGGTTTCTCTTGGGATGAGGATTTAGAGATTCGTTTCTTGGGAGCGGATGAGTCGTCTGTCCGTTTTCTCTTCTTTTGTGAAGAAGGGATGGTAAAGAAAGACGACATTGTAGTGGTGTGCTGGAATGGCTGAGCGTGGTGGGGATACCTTTTAGAGGACTTTCAAAAAAATTATTCTGCCGCTTTGCGGGTGATGCTTTGGGTTTAGCGGGGATGAGGCTGCACGTGATGGGAAGGCGCGGCGAGGCAGCGAGTTCCGCGCGTTGAACGGGAGCTTCAGAAAACAGAGGGACCAACATCCAATCCTCATCCTCYATACACACAAAACACCGCAATCATGTATGTATAGCTTCAGGAGCTGGAGATGGGCTGTGCTAATCAGAATGTGAACGCAGGGAGGTCTTACTAGGCATCACCGGAAAGGACTTCACTCTCATCGCTGCCTCCAAAGCCGCCATGAGAGGAGCTACCGTCCTGAAAGCTGCAGACGACAAGACGAGATCGCTGAACAAGCACACATTGATGGCGTTCTCTGGAGAAGCAGGAGACACCAGTATGTCTATACTCCCCAAAGATTTGATGTGAATCTGCTGCTAATGTGTCTACAGTCCAATTCGCCGAATACATCCAAGCCAACGCCCAACTCTACTCCATGCGCAACGACATCGACCTCTCCCCGACCGCCATCGCCCATTTCGTGCGCGGCGAGCTGGCCTCCTCCCTGCGCTCCCGCAAGCCCTACAACGTCAACCTGCTCCTCGGCGGCGTCGACCCCATCACCAACACGCCCTCGCTCTACTGGCTCGACTACCTCGCGTCGCTCGCCCCCCTCCCCTACGCCGCCCACGGCTACGCCCAGTACTACTGCCTGAGCATCCTGGATAAGCACCACCACCCAGATATTGAGTATGAAGAGGGCCTGAGGATTCTGAGGTTGTGCACGGATGAGTTGAAGAGGAGGCTGCCGATTGATTTTAAGGGCATGCTGGTTAAGGCTATTACGAAGGAGGGCGTCAAGGATGTGGAGTTCCCGGATGATAGTAAGGTTGTCTGTCCTTAGGGAAGGGGAGATGGAAGGGCAATGGAAAGCCAATAGAAAGGGAGTGATGAATATGCGCTAGACTGGAGAGGTGGCCTGGACTGGGAAGGTGAAAGACATGATTTGGGTGTACTATAGCATGGCATCAAGAATGGCGAACCTGGTTTGCGTTATTACGAAAAAGCTTCAGAAGTTCATGCGTTTGATATATGAGGTTTGCTAGTCGAGGAAAGACTCTCAAAGGATAGTCCTGAATGGACATCTAGTCGATGGATAATATCAAAAGTCATATGAGTTTCTATGATTGGATCGACGAAATATACTAGGGTGCCTCTGAGTGGCGATCCTGCTGGTAGGAAAAGCAGTTCTCCGGAGACTAGGTCAGTCACTCGTGGAACGAAGCGTGTGACCATACTAAGATTGCCTGTGATAGGTGTAACTCCAAAGGTGGTAATATCAACATGTTTTTTATTATTTTTAAGCKTGTGAAGACTTTAGTATCTTCCTAATAGACTCATTATTTCTATCCTGTCCTTTGACGACAACATGCAACTGTTCATCCGGCTCTCCCGTCTGGATGCATCTATTCCCAACTATTTTTGGCGGTGAAGAATGCACGTGGCTTAGTAGCGCATCTAGGCCAGGACCCTTTCCCCAAACTGATAAGGCAGGAGCAGTAACCTTATCGAGCGTAGCGTATCCAAGCGAAGATTTTCCAGCCCTGTTGCCTCCCAAAAAATCTGCTGCCTTCTTTTTCTCACACCAACTCCTTAAAACACTCAACACCAGGAGAAATAACATATCCCCTCTCAGTCCTTTTTTTCCTTTGAAAGCCGTTTGTTCTTTCGGAGGATTTCCAGCACTGCATACACACTTGCACACGACATATAGGAGCGGACACTTATACTTGTCTTCTCTTGTTATCGTTTCGACTGCGTTTCGCCTCATAGATTTCCTCGTCGTACGCCTTTCTACACTCTCTTTTAGATCTCGCAGATCTTTCCTGGGAGTTAGAACGGTCTCAGATTCACGCGTCGCACAAAGCGGACGATAATACTCCTTTCCTACGAGTTTCCACGATTTTCAAAACACTTCGCGATCAACGTTGACCACGTCACGATCTCAGCTCCCAGAAATAATTTCGACAACTTCACCCAACATGGCTGATCAACTGAACATGAACGGTCTTAGCCTTAATGGCGGAGAGCGTCAGTCCTACATCCCTCCCCACATGCGAGGCAAGATGGGCGGTCAGGGTCCACCACCAGGAGGTCCCCCACCCATGAACGGCGGCGGCATCAACGGCAGCGCCTGGGCTCCTCCAGCAGCGTAAGTAATACACTCTTTTTCCATTTTCCTTSGTTTTGCGCGATTCACKGCTTTGTCTGCGATACCGGAGACGCGACTTTGACGGCATGCTAACGTACTTCCCCGAGCAGAAACAGCGGCTATGGCGGTGGTCCTCGTCCCGGTGGAAACTGGGCAAACGCTCCCGACTTCACCCCAGGCGGTGCTCCTGGCGGTGCTCCCGGCGGTGGACGTCCATCGTGGGATACTGCTCCCGCGCCTTCCTTCAATCGAAACGCTTATGGCAATCCAGGCTCTGGCGGCGGATCTTCAGCTCCTAGGGGGGGCGGAGATGGCCGATGGGTTGATGGAAAGCACGTCGCTGGCCCAGCCAACCCTCGCATCGAGCGCGAGCTGTTTGGCGTTGCTGACGACCCAACCAAGCAGCAAACCGGTATCAACTTCGAGAAATACGATGACATCCCCGTCGAGGCTTCTGGTCAAAACGTTCCTGAGCCAGTCCTCACCTTCACCAACCCACCTCTCGACGACCACCTTATCAGGAACATCGAGCTCGCACACTACAAGGTCCCAACCCCAGTCCAGAAATACTCGATCCCTATTGTCATGGGTGGCCGAGACTTGATGGCTTGTGCTCAGACTGGTTCTGGAAAGACGGGTGGTTTCTTGTTCCCCATCCTCTCTCAGGCTTTCATTAACGGTCCATCTCCTCAGCCAGCTGGTGCCGCTGGCAGCTTCGGCCGTCAACGCAAAGCCTACCCAACCTCCTTGATCCTGGCCCCCACTCGTGAGCTTGTCTCTCAAATCTTCGACGAGTCTCGCAAGTTTGCCTACCGCTCATGGGTCCGTCCATGTGTCGTCTACGGTGGTGCTGATATTGGATCTCAGCTGCGTCAAATCGAGCGTGGATGCGATCTTCTTGTCGCGACTCCAGGGCGTCTTGTCGACTTGATTGAGCGTGGCCGCATCTCCCTTCAAAACATCAAGTATTTGGTTCTCGACGAGGCTGATCGTATGTTGGACATGGGTTTCGAACCACAAATCCGTCGTATTGTTGAGGGTGAGGACATGCCAGGCGTCCAGAGCCGTCAGACACTCATGTTTTCTGCCACCTTCCCCCGCGACATTCAAATGCTTGCCAGAGATTTCTTGAAGGATTATGTTTTTTTGTCTGTTGGTCGTGTTGGTTCTACTTCTGAGAACATTACCCAGAAGGTTGAATACGTTGAAGACATGGATAAGCGCTCCGTACTTTTGGATATCCTTCACACCCACGGCGCCGGTCTTACTCTCATCTTCGTCGAGACCAAGCGCATGGCCGACTCTCTCTCCGACTTCTTAATTAACCAGAACTTCCCTGCCACTTCTATCCACGGCGACCGCACCCAGCGTGAGCGTGAGCGTGCTTTGGAGATGTTCAGAAACGGCCGATGCCCAATCTTGGTTGCCACCGCTGTTGCTGCTCGTACGTATTCCTTCATTCGTTCCTTCCTCGCCTAGCACTAGGCTCAACACTAGAGCTGAGCAGCTTCAATTCTGGACTTTCTTTCTGTCAAAACACCATTTCTCGGTCTCAAACTGCTTCAATTCATGTACTAAATCATTGTTTTCTAGGTGGTCTTGATATCCCCAATGTCACGCACGTTGTCAACTACGATCTGCCAACCGATATTGATGACTACGTTCACCGTATTGGTCGTACTGGTCGTGCCGGAAACACTGGTATCTCCACCGCTTTCTTCAACCGTGGCAACAGAGGTGTTGTCCGTGACCTCATTGAGCTCTTGAAGGAGGCGAACCAAGAGGTTCCCGCCTTCCTCGAGAACATTGCTCGTGAGGGATCAGGCTTTGGGGGTGGCCGTGGCGGTGGTCGCTCCGGAGGACGAGGCCGTGGTGGTGGCGCCAACCGTGACTTCCGTAAGTTCGGCGGTGGAGGAGGAGGAGGTGGTGGTGGATTCGGCGGTGGATTCGGCGGGGCCCCACAACAATCCTACGGAGGTGGTGGATATGCTGCTCCCCCAGCTGCTTACGGTGGTGGTCCTTCATATGGAGGTGGCTATAGYGGTGGTGGTGGATACGGTATGTTTATCTGCCCTTCTCTTTTTCAACCTTGAACTAACATCTACCAGGCAACCCGTCCGGCGGTGGTGGACAATCTTGGTGGTAGATGTTCCACCTGACGAATCCTTTGCGTTCTCGATCTCTTTTCCGATACCTGTTCGACCGCGGCTCAATACATTACTAGATCGGGGGCAAAGGCGTCATACGGATATCGACAGCTTCTCTGTGGATACGAACTTCTTTTCTACTTCTCGATATTGCGATTACTTTCGGTTAATCTTTGCTTTTACCAGCGACTTTCTATGATTTTCTCATGGTGGCAACCATCACGACTGAAGCCGGCTCCTCGCCTCCTGCACATTGGGGGCTGGCTTTAGGTTGTGGTCCGACCATCGAACGGCATACGAATAGATAGCGTTGTCTTTTGTTCCTGGCTGTCGCCGATCACGATACCCCAAATAGATGATCAAATAAGAGGCGATCCGGCAGCATGAGATTGCCACCTGCGGCGTACCGGCATGATGCTTTGAGCCGGGTGATTAGGGAGTTAGAGGTCACCCCTAGGCTTACAGCACGCATTATGACGGTCATGTTCTCGAAATCTTTCAGGCTCCGAGCGATGGAGATGATGGCTCCCAACATTAGAAGATCTGTTTGCATTGAACAACAAAATTGTGTTTCCGTGTTTCTTAGACAAAAGTGGATGGGGATCTTTCCTGGAGTTCTTCGACGTGTCAAAGGGAGAATCTCGGGAATGGTTACAGTTGGTTGATGGGCTGTTTGTGTTTTCCTTTTTTTCTTCGAATCATCATTTGCGTGTGGCGTCTTATCTGCGCGATGGCATGCCTCTTTCTATGCTGCATATAGAAGGAGGATGGTGCTTGAACGCTCAAAGGCATATGGAAGTGCTCCGCCTGAGGCACGTCAGATCATAGCATGGCATGCATTACGGAAAGCTGCGATGGACACGTTAGTGGTGGGAATGGAAAAATGGGACGACATATTAATGATAGTCGACAATACAAAACTGATCCACAATACTGAGCTCCTAGAGTGACCTATGAATACCGTAATCTCTTACTTTCGATTAGTCTCTAGCGAGACAATCAATATGTAGCCTCTCTCTTACGCTATGGGCGCCCCATCCAATTTCAATTCCTCAGTCACGTGTCACCATCCAGAACGCGGCTGCCTGTTTTGGAGAACACATTCTCCAACTCTCCTCCACCATGGGGTACAAGTCGCTGCACCCAACGTCCTTTCCGCAACTACTCCGCATTCCTTATCTACTACATTGAACCATTCATCTCTACCATGCGAACCATGTTTCGAGATGCAACCCAAAGTCAGATGACCTGAAACACCAACGAGCGAGACAATATGACCACCCCCTCGAAAATCAACACCTCCCGCTTCTACTTCGAGTGGCATGGCCATGTCCTCGATGACCTTCAAAGGTTCTATGAGATTGTTCTCAAGGAGAGACGAGAAAAGCCTATCATCTTCCTTGCTGGCGATTCGTCTCTTGACAATAAACACTGGGTCCCCTCCTCCGGGCCCGGCGGCGAATCTCTACCGGTTCCTGTCCCAAGCATCTACCACTCTACCCTTCAGCGTCCGACGCCGAAGCCAGACATCGCGTTCTGGTTGAACCACTTCCTAGGCGAGAGAGCCACGGCGCTGAATTGCGCAGTCGAGGAATCAACAGTCGGGGAAAGAAGAGATGTGTTGAAAGAGCATGATATCTTTGTCAGAGATCACATCAAATCTGAAGATGTCTTGATTGTCTCCGTCGGCGCCAATGATATTGCTTACAAGCCGACCTTCTCAACCATTCTACATATGCTCGCCCTCGCGTATCTAACTCCTCTCTCGTCTCTTGAGAACGGCACCGCTTGGTCTCTACGGCATTTTAAGAACTTGTTCAAATATCAAGTTCAAGCGTATGTGGTGAAGATGTTAGGGGGGAAGAAAGTGAAGGCCGTGGTTGTTTGTATGATATACCACCCGCTCGCGAGCTCGACACAGCGCAGCTGGGCCGACGTACCGCTGGGGATGCTGGGGTATCATCGCTCTCCAGACAAATTGCAGGCGGCGATTCGGGCGATGTACGAGTACGCTACGAAAGAGATCAGGATTGAGGGTGTGAGAGTTGTGCCTGTGCCGCTTTATGAGGCGATGGATGGGACGATGGAGGGGGATTATGTCGCGAGGGTGGAGCCAAGTTGTGAGGGGGGACGGAAGATGGCGGAGTTGATTGTGGGGAGGTTGGAGGGGKTTGTTTGAAGGGCAGGGATGAGGAGAAGTTTCCAGCTTCGTTCCCTTAGTTGAAACGGTTAAAAGGCGGCGTCACAGTGTTGGCTTGATTTCACTGGCTGCCTAAAGCACGTTCACGTGGAATCCAATCACAGGACGATGTGTGACCAATTACGGTGAGCTACATCCAGACTATCGATACGTAGATAGCATACTGCAATTTGATGGGGCTGCGATGAAGGAGGGTCACACAAGAATATTACAACGCAGAGCCGCTCTACAGCCCCGACCGGTAGTTGGCTGTAGATGTCGCTATTGGCTGCACAAAAATGCGATTTGTTATGAACCAGAATGAGGCGCAGATTCCCTTTTCTCTTTCACGACTTCTATTACTTGGGTCATAAAGCTTTCACTGACCTYAGTTGGATCACACTACGTACTTCCAGGCAATGGCAACGATAGGGGAGAGATGGCGAGGCTCGARTTCGGGAGGTAGATTCGGTGGAAGAGGAGGAGATAGACAGGGTGTCGGCCGAGGCTGGAGAAGAGGAGATAGCAGAGGAAGTAGAGGCATCAGAGGGGCTAGAGGGACTAGAGGAGGCAGAGGCGAGAATATCCAGCAGGGCGGACTCCGACTCTGTCGATTTATCGAGCAAGGAGAGCATTGCCGATACGGTGATACCTGTGCCTATTCTCACGATATGTCGAGCCGCAACAGGCAGCCTAATGAAAGATTGGCAGATACACCAGAGCAACAAAGGGAGAGGGAGGACTACAATTCGTGGAAGAGGCTCGTCAAGAAACCTCCAATGCCAAATGATACCAGAACGATTGCTCTCGCTATTTTGAATGAAGGGGATCGAGACTGGAAACAGATGCTCCCGCGAGATCTTGATGCCGAGGAAAACTACGGTCGTGATCATATTCGGGCCCTCATGAGCATGGTGTCACACACCRACGGACACGCTACCTTTGTTGCACTTGCACAACCATTTCTGTCYGTAATCACACATCCAGCCATGCTAGACTGTTTATCTGTGGATACYTTCGTTGGAGGCTTATACAACTTTATCAGTGGCAGCAATGGGACCAGAGCAGTTCCTTTCTTTCAACGTCTTTGCACAAATTTGGTCGACGCATACTGCGAAGCGAATGTCTCGCGAACCTCGGTGGAAACGACACTTATCACGATGCTAAACTCGCTACGAGAGATCCTCAAGAGGGAACARCGAGCTGCCTTCCACGAAGAACTTCCAGATCTCATTAATTCATTACAGAGTCTCTCAGARGTTKTAGGCATTGACAACACGTCTGCGCCATTTCAAGTAATAGCCAAYCTCAGCKGTGACCTTCGGGCAATCATAGCACGTGCGAATGGCCTTCTTGCAGACGTGGAGGCGCCGAACGTCGAAGGGGTCTCAACTACTGTCACCAGGTCGACATATCCTCGACAAATGGTCGTGCCAGGAGGAAATCATGATAATGACAACCCGGATATCGCAAAGATCAAGATTCTTCCCACGGAGGATGAGATTCGAAGCGATCATCCAGAGTTCCTTCCTAGCACCGATCTYGATCAACCATATTTCCTCAATRACCCCGTGGCACGTCACCTCGATACGCATTTCCGCCTGCTTCGTCATGACATCTTCGGGGAAATGAAGGRGGCTCTTGGGGGACTGATAAACTCCGCCACTGATGACCCGACTYTACTTGGAAATTCGAAGCTGAGCCTTGGAGATATGCGAGCGYACCCTTATAGCAACGCCCGCATTAGCTACGTCTCCTTCAACCGAAACCGCGGTGTCGAAGCCCATGTGTCGTTCAACCAGCTCCATGCTCTTCGGAAGAAGTCTACACCTGATAGGCGCAGGTGGTGGGAAGACTCGAAACGCCTAGAAGAAGGTTCCTTGTTGTGTTTTGTCTCATTTACCAATAACAAAAGTTCCGTCTTATTTCTCACAGTCAGTGAGAGATGTACCGATCCTAAGGCCGGTTAYAGTCTCAGCTCCCATGAYCATATCTCAACCATTATCGCCAAACYTGCTACCCGCAATCAGGCAGACCTGGAACTACTAATTCAATTGAGCTGCCAGAATATACGAGGGGCTTTGATTGAGTTTCCGGGAATCTTACTTGGCACYTTCCTGCCTATCTTGGAGAACCTTCAAAACATGCATCGCTTTGGCCGCTTACCATTCCGTCAATGGATATTGCCAGACCGCCATACTWTAYCASCGCAGCCTCCAGATATTCCTCCACCACTCTATRCCCGRRATCAGAATTTTCTCTTTCCATTAGACTCCATACTGAATGCGGATGGYCATCTCTCTCTTAGTCCCAGAGTCTCAATCGATGATATTGATATCATTAATGAGCTTGAGGCACGAACATCACTTGACCATGGGCAATGTCTGGCACTCATCGCGGCTCTCACYCGCGAGTTTGCTTTTATCCAGGGACCACCAGGGACAGGAAAGTCGTACCTGGGCGTCCAACTGATGAGTGTTCTCTTAGCCTGCAAGAGGAAGGCARATTTGGGACCCGTGGTTGTCGTGTGAGCACATAGTTTTTCTTTAATGGAGTTGATGATTAACCCTGRGTAGGTGCTACACAAATCACGCATTGGATCAGTTCCTRGAGCATCTTGACAAGATTGGAATCAAGAAGATTATTCGAATTGGGGGCCAAAGCAAGTCGAAGATTCTAGAGGGRAAGAATCTRCGCGTCGTGTCYCAAGGCGAGGCGAAAACAGGATCTGAACGTTATTTAMTTGCTAAATCKTACGAGCARCTCGAGAAGAAAGAGCAGCWGATCACTARAGTCTTAGGCTCRTTGCATGCTACGCAAAAAAAGCCTGACTGGGCCAATCTCAAAACTYATGTGCAGCGGAGATATCCACTTGTCTTCCAACAAYTTTCCCGGTTCGAYGAGGACGGCTTCGAGACAGTGGGCAAAGAACCGTTTGATGCTTGGTACCAAGAGGCGAAAGKCAAGGTCCTCGATGAAAGCAAGTCTCTGGACGAGACAATCACCGCTTATCGAGAGCTTCTCCATGATGCCAACCGAAATGTCCGTGGTCTCTCGRCACTTGAAAGGCGCCGATTGGTRGAGCTCTGGGTACAAGAAATTCACGAAAATAAGACCGACGAGTTGTTCGAGTTTGTGAAAGACAGCCACRAYATTCATAAAYTACAGGAACACATCCAYGATGAGGTTGACAGAAGAGTTCTCCAAACTGCGGACGTCATCGGTGTCACTACGACTGGGCTAGCCAAAAGGATTTCCGTCCTTCRACGTGTTCATTGCARAGTGATCATATGCGAGGAAGCTGGAGAAGTCATGGAACCCCATATGATATCCGCCTTGCTTCCTAGTGTCGAGCACTTTATTCAGATTGGAGACCACCAACAACTACGTCCGCAGATCAACAATCACGGGCTATCGCTTGAAAGTAAAAGRGGGATTCCTTATCAGCTGGACCGCAGTCAGTTCGAACGACTCTCGGTTGGGGAGCCAGGCAGACCTCCATTTCCAGTAGCCCAGTTGAAYGTTCAACGGCGAATGCGCCCCGAGATCTCAACCTTGATTCAGACGACCATCTACCCGCGCTTGATCGACCACGAGACAACGAAAAAATTGCCTGATGTTGTAGGAATGAGACAAAGTCTCTTTTGGCTTGACCACGRGAGTATGGAGGAAGCTCCCGACGCCGAYCAACACCAAAAGTCGAAAAGCAACGACTGGGAAGTAGATATGACACATGCTCTCGTTCGCCAYWTYGTTCGCCAAGGTGTTTACAGCAGTRGYGAYATTGCAGTGTTAACGCCGTACACTGGACAGTTGCAGAAGTTACGAACGAAGATGCGGAGTGATTTTGAGATTGTGCTCAGTGATCGGGACGAGGAGACGCTTGCAAGAGACGGWTTCAACGAAGAACCAGCCACCCCYGAAGATGATCATGCGAGCACAGGAAACAAACGAAAGGCCTTGGAAAAGAAGAARCTGAGCGAGCTTCTCCGGGTTGCGACCGTAGATAACTTTCAAGGCGAGGAAAGTAAGATTGTAATCGTATCACTCGTACGGAGTAATCAGGAACACAAAGTGGGATTTCTTAAAACGACGAATCGCATTAATGTCCTACTGAGCCGGGCCCAACATGGAATGTACCTGATTGGAAACACTGATACTTACTCGAATATACCCATGTGGGCGCAGGTAATCCGTATGCTGGAGGCAACCGGCTCGGTTGGGAAAGCCTTTAGTCTGTGTTGCCCTCGGCACACGGATACAGTGATGCAAGCCTCATCGCCGCTCGACTTTGAGAAGCTCAGCCCTGAAGGAGGATGTCAGCTCCCTTGTGATCGGCGTCTAGCTGACTGCGGTCACAAATGYCTAGCACGATGTCACTCGGATAGCATGCATGACGTTTTCAAATGTCCTCAACCTTGCCAACGTCTTCACACCCCTTGCAACCATGGATGTCAGAAGCAGACCTGTGGCGAGGATTGTGGCTTTTGTACAGTGARKTTGGACGGCGTATACCTCCCATGCAGCCATTTGAAGGATGGTGTTCCATGCTACCAAGCGCAAGATCCTGGCAGCATCAAATGCAAGGTCCTTGTTCAGAAGCAAGTTGCGGGCTGCRACCACATTGTTGAAGTTCCATGCTTTCAAGATGTAGTCRCCTCATCTTTCARGTGTCCTAYAGCCTGTGRAATAATCCTAGCTTGTGGTCATCCGTGTCCAGGTACTTGCGGAAGATGTAATGGCAAGGATGCYGACATGAATCCCCTTGTCAAACACCAGAAATGTACCAAGATCTGCGGTAGGTACTTTGGCACTTGTAATCACACTTGCCGGAAATCGTGCCATGATGGCACGGATTGCGGGCTTTGCTTTKCTCGCTGTGAGGTACGGAACTATTTCTTCACTCCTTTAACGACACAATACATATGGCGTTTAGTGAACGTCTGGGGGTTCAAAAGCCATTTRGATAWATTTYCCTTYAATGCAATAGAGTCATATACTAACAGTTACAGGTTCAATGCTCTCACTCTCGATGCACCCTACGCTGTCACCAATCTTGTGCACCATGTGTGGAATGCTGCACTTGGTCCTGCGACCACAAAGGYGCMTGTGAAATGCCATGCGCAGCGCCATGTAACCGTCTGCCATGCAACCAACGTTGCTCTRGCACACTTTCTTGTGGTCATCAATGTCCAGGAATCTGTGGCGAAGTRTGTGCGGAAGGGTATTGCCACGAATGTTCTAATAAACTCGACGCTCGAGTCGACTTTCTCGAGATGAAATCCTACGGGGAAATCAACGTTGATGAGACTCCAATTGTCGTTCTTGGCTGTGGTCACTTCTTCACGGCAGAATCTCTYGACGGACATTTGGGAATGTCGGAAGTCTATGAARTTGACGGGTATGGGGAGTTCACCGGACTCAAARATGTTTCCGGAGCTTTGGCTCAATCAATACCTTGCTGTCCTGACTGCAAATGTCCAGTCAGACAGTTCGCTACACAGAGATACAACAGGGTCATCAACCGGGCTGTCATTGATGAGATGTCCAAACGATTCCTCACAACTGGGAGAGATGAGCTTCGAGAGTTAGAGCAGCAGATTGCCGAGCTGGAGCTGAGCCTCGAGACTACTCGAGAGAAGATTATGCAGACAATCCGCCAAGCCAAAACACATGTAACTTCAAGCCTCACCCAGGCAAAGACTTTAGAAATCAC
>QYSG01001015.1:0-14716 GCA_003988875.1 Lachnum nothofagi
ATATATAATATAATTATTATATTAAAATTATTAATTATAATAATTATTAAATATTTAAATATAAAAAAAATGCTATTAATATTATTTAATTTAAATAAAATATTTTTGTATATTTTTTAGTATTATTTTTTTATATTTAGCTAAAAAAATTAGTATTAATTTAATATTTTATTATTATTATTTAATATTTTTTTATATGTTTTTTTTATTTTATAAATTTTTTTGGTAAGGTTATACAATATTTTAAACTATAAAACTTTAAGGATACTAGTGTTAGGGATTTGAATTTTTGCTGAGACTATATTGTTTTTTATTGTAAATTTAATTATTATAATTTAAAAATTTAAATAAAATTAAAGCAAATTAATAATACTTAAATAAAAACTAAGTATAATTTATGCAAAAAATATTATACTAAATTTTTCCTTAATTTTTTAAATTACAAATATTAAGGAAAAATTTAAATTAAAATATTAAATTCTTTAAATAAGCTTGTTTTTAAGCGTTAAAGTTTTAAATTAAAAATATAAAATCGGCTATATATTATTCCTACTTTTCAATTTGAATTTTTTTGAATTTATTAGTAGCATTTTTAAGCTTTTATATGCGTTTATATAGGTAAACTAGCATTTGCCTAAAAATTAATTTATTTTAATTAATTAAAATTATATTTATTTTCTAGTATTTAATATTGTTTTTTTGGCAATAAATGTAATTTTTAGTACCAGAAAAAATAGGGCAAATTTTATTAAAATAAAAATAAAGGTTTTTAATATATTATAAATATTTATTTATAATGGGCCAAAAAGCAGCGTTTTTTTTATTAATAAAAAAGTTTATTATATTATTTATAAAAAATAAAAAAAATAGGAAAATAAGTTTTTTTTATATTTTATAAAAATACTATTTTAAAGTTTAATAGATTTTTATTATAATAATATATTATATATAATTATAGGAATTAATATAAAAAAGTTTTTTATAGTTATAATTTAATTATTGCTTTATTTTACTAATTTATATTATTAAAATAATTTAATTATTATATTTTAAAATTAAGTTATATTATATTTTACAAAAGGATTTGCTTTTATAAATAATAAAATAAAAAACTAATTAAAATATATTAATTTTAATATAATAGAATAACTTTACTTTATTTTAATTATAACTAATAAAATAATTGTTTATAAAAACATAAATTTTAAAAAAAAATATAGTTATTATATAGAACCCAAAATTACAGATAAAATAGCAATAGTTTTTGGCGTAATAACCCTATTTTATTTATTATTAAAATATATATTATATTATAAATTATATATTATAAGTATTATAAATTTTAATAGTTATAATTAGCCAAAGTCCTTTTAAAAAAAAGGCTAGAAATTAGTTTTATACCTAGATTTGACCTATTATCTACTGCATTTACCTTACATTTTATTAGAAAGGAAAACTTTATAAATAAATATTAATAATTAGGGGTATTCCGCTATTATGGTATATTTTAACTAAAATTCCAATAGTATATATTAATATTTATTATTCGGCAATTTTTTTATTTAATATTAATAATATTTTAGTTTTATTATTTGCGGAAATATATTTTTATATATTTTTATATTATATTATATATATATAAAGTTTAATATAATCCTTATTAATACAAATTTGCTATATTTCTTAAAAAAAAATTATTTTTTATAATAAAATAATTTATTATAAATTATTCCTATATTTTCAAATAATAGTTAAAAATTGCTTAAAAGAACCTTAAATATAATCTTTTTTCTTATATACAAAAAAATTATTTTTCGAATTTTAGGATATAATTATTTTATTTTTTGCTATATTTTAATTAAAAATAGATTTATAATAAAAGCTAAGTATTTTTATTGTTTTTTTAAATTAAATTCCATATATTATAAAACAAATAACTATTTTATATAAAGATATAAAACACTGAATTAATACTAATGTAAAAGTATTAGTACAAAATTAAATAGGCTGCATTATAGAAGCCTATATGGACACTAAATGCTTAATAATTTTTATGTATAAAGACGCTTATATACAGTTTTATCCAAAACTTCTTATATTTGATTTTTTATTAAAAGATCATATGTAATTTATTGACGTTGGTATTAGCCCTAAAATCTTTAGATATATTAACCTACCAGTTACCTTTTGTTTTATTAATAAAAAACAAATTATTTTTTTGCCGATTAGATGTTTTTTTGTTAATTTCTTATTTTGCCTTTTATTACTAGGCGTTAGTTTTCTTAAATTTAACCTATTACACCTACAATAAAAAAAAGAAAATTAATTTAATCTATTATAAAATATATATATATTTTTTATAAGAAAAAAAATGGCAAATTTTAGTTTAAGTAATTTTAAACTTTTATATATTTTGCTAAATTTATAATTTTATTGTTAAGTATTAGCAAAAATTTATTTATAAAATACTATACTTTATTACCCTGTATAAATAACTATTTTATTATACTTTAGTAATAGATTAAATTTGCCCTTAATGTTTTTAAAAGCTTCATAAACGGTATTACAAACGGATTATTTATGTTAATATTTTATTTAAATTTCGGCAAAATAAATTTTTATTTTTCTAAAAGAACATATATCAAAATACTAAAAAAATGCCTAACCCTTATATTAAATAAATCCAAATTATTTATAAGAATTACTAATATATTTAAAAACAAAACTAATTGCCTTTTATTTATTAATATTAGTTTTTTAAAGAATTTGCTAGACAGTATTTTTTTTTTGATTAAATTGGAAAAAACAATTATATTCGATTTATCTAAAATAAATATATTTTCTATTTGGGGTCCTAAAATCAAAACTTAGATTTATAAGGTTTTATAAAACCATATATTATTATTCTGTAACGGTTTAGAATGTTTTAATAATAAAATCAAAATATTTATTCTTTTTAAATTAAATATAAATTTATTGGATTTAAAACAAACATTTTTTAATCTTTTTTGATAAAATATGATAACTATAAACTCTATATTTAATTTTATGTATACAGAAGGTTCTTTGGAAAAAATGCCGTTTGAGAAGTCTTTTTTAGTAGTTTTATTAGCTTTTGTAATATAGAAAAGTAATAAGCTATATATAATAATAGATTTCCGATATATTAACACCAAATTATTTATAAATATTTATTTATTTCTAAAATAAAATATAATTTTTAATATTTTAGAAAAATTAATTATATTTTTTTCAGTTAATATAATAAAAAGTTTCTATTAATAAAGAATTGCCCCTAAAAACTAATAAAAAGCTATTTTAATTATTACTTATTACAAACATAAATAACTAACCATTGTAACGCAAAGTTTAGTATTATTTTTATTATTTTTTTAAAATCATATAAATTTTTTTTTTAGAGATTATTTATGGAAGTTTATAATCGTTTATATTAATAATATTATTATTTATTTTAAGATTTTAGAATAATATATTATTAATTTTAATTTAGTATTATTTTTCTTCAAATGTTCCGATATTATTTTACATTTTGTCAAATATTATTTTAATTATTTATTTATATAAACATTAAAAAAAAATATATTTAAATTAAAACTAAATACTTTAATTAATAAAATTAAAGCCATTAAAAAACTTTGGTTTTTAAAAATTTTGGAATATTTAAAAAACCTAATTAGTTTATTTAGTTATTATTAAGAGTTTATTAATCATTATACTATTATTACATAATCATTATAATAACTTAAAATAATAAAATTCTTGGGTTTATTATCGGAAAAAAAAATAAAAGAAAAATACATAGCTATAACGTTTATTTCCTTTTTAGAATCTTTTAATACCTTACTTAATATATTACAAAAACAAAAGAATATCTATTGATTTCCAAAAATGCTAAAAAGACTTTTAAATAAATATAAAAAATCTTTTAAATTATTTTAGGATATTTTATATAACACTTTTATATTCGTTTTTCTAGATTTTAAAAAATAGTTTATTCTTTATATTAATGGATTTTTAAAATTTGGATTTGGCGCGGTTTTTTATTAAATCGAAAACAATAGCAAAAAATATTTTATATTATATTTATTTAAGTTTTTTACAAACGCTAAAAAAAACTACTAGTTTATTAAATTAAAAACAATAGTTTTTATATAAGTTTTACATAAATTATTTTATTATTTCAACAGAAATAAATTTATAGTATTTATTAATTATTAAATAATTATTAATGTTTTTTATAGTAAAAAACTATTAAACAAAAAAAATTCTAAATTAATTAATTAAAAATTATTTTTATTATATTTTTGAAATAATATAAAAATAAAATATTATTTTAGTAATATATATATTAATACTAATGCTTTTTTATATTTAATACAAATAAATATTCCAATATAATTTATTATAAAATCACAGAATATTATTATTGTTGCGAATATTATATGTTTTCCGGTTATATAAGTATCTATTGTCCAAAAGTTTGTTATTAGTATTTATATAAACTACAAATTCGTAAATTTATTTATAAAAGTCTTATTAATAGATAAGGCTTTTGGGAAACTATATAAAATAATATTTTAAAAATTTAAGAATAATTAAAATATAGGGGCCGAACTAGTCTCTATTTACAAGCCTTTCTGCTTAGATTCTAAGACTAAATTCCTTTTTTTTTGCAAATAGAATAACACGGAAAAACTATACATTCCAATTTCTATAAAAAAATTTATTTTCACTTTAGCTTATGAAAATAAAACTTATATAGGTTTAAAATGAACATATGATTTTCTAAAACAATATATTTTTATACTTTATTTATAAAAAACCATAGATAATTATATTTTTTAATGCCTTGTTTATAATTAAGTTAAGCTAATATATTACTATTCTTATAATAAATTTGCTTTTATAGTGATTTTAAAAACCCCGCTATTAATATTTTATATAAACTTTTTTACTAAACTATTAATATCTATAGAAAAATATAACGCTATTATGTCTATAATTAATCAATTTTCCAAATAAATAAAAATCTTAATTAGTAAAAATATTTAGTCTATAATAAACTAAAATTATAAATATTATTATATAATTTTTGTAAATTAAAACCTTTTAAAAAATATAATATTAAATTAGAATAACAAGTTTACCGGTGTATTTTAGCAAAAAATATATTTTATTAATAAAATTAAATTAAATATAACTATTTTATATTATTAAAATACCAATGGACAAATAAAAAAAACAAACCAAATATTTATATATAGATTCTACTACATTATTGCCGGTTTATACAACCAATTAAACTAAAAAACTCTAGTCCCATATATTCTATATACATTAAATACTTTTCCTAATGCTAATATGGAATTTATTTCATAAAAGATATTATACAGCTTTAAGCCTAGAATATTATTATTTTAAAACCTTGCTTTTTTTGGTTTAAATATATTATTAATTAAAAAAGACACTAAAAAATTTATTGCTTTATATAAAAAATTATTTAAAAAAACTTTTAATACTATTATCTTTATATAAATTTAAATAAAAAAATATTATAATCGCTTTTATATTAATTTAAAAATTTAAAAAAACAAGAAAATATACTTGAAGCTAGTAAAAGACATAACTAATAACTATAAGTTTCTGCAAAACTAAACCAAGTTTTTCTTTAATAAAATGGGATTTTACAAAGTTAAAAAACATATTTCTAATTTAGCATTTTAAATAAAACTATCAAATTAGTTTTATATTTATAATATTATTTTAGTTAATTATTTAAAACCTATTTTGAAAAATAAATATAACAAAACCATTTTTTCATTTAGGCCTATTAACAAAAATAGTATAAAAAAAATATTATAAAAAAAATTAAATATAAAGAAATTTAAAAAAATCCCAGAAAAAACAAAAACAAATATATTATTTCATAAAATATTTCAAATATAATACACTGGAATAGCAATTAGCAACAATATTACATAAGGACATTTTTTTTATTATAAAAAAATTCGAAAAAAAATTTTGTTTTTTATAATATTAATATTTATAAAATTTTTTCTAATTATTTAATTAATTTATATAATTATTTATTTAATATAATGATTTTTTTATATATTTTTAATTTTTATTATATATTTTATTTTTGTTTTGTACTTAAGCTTCCTAATGTATGTTTATAAGGCAGATTTTTTTAAAGTTTTTATTAGGAGAGATTTTATTGCTATTATATGCCGAATTCGCAATCATATTTTTTAATAACTTTTATTTATAAATTTTAGTTTATTTATTTTCTATTAGAACAAAATTTTCACTTTTTTATACAATATACTAGCGATTATAACGCCGTTTATAATAAAAATTATAAATTATTATTATTATATATATATTTATTTTTTATTATTTTTTATAGAATCCTTTAATATATCTAAAATTAATATAAATCTTAATATAAAATTATTAAACTTAATAACACTTATTTAACAAAACTTTTCAACTATAAAATAAAAAGGTTTATTTATTACTTTTGATAATTTTAAAACAAAAAAACATAGAAAAAAAAACACTAATGTTGCCATTAATGTTGCTTATAATAGGAACAATTTTATAGTCAATAAGAAAAAATATAATATATTAGCTTTATTTGATTATTTGATTTATAATACTTTCTAATTAATTAAAACCAATTATTTATATTATTAGAAAATAATAAATGCAAATATAAAGAAAAAGCGCGGTAATAATGAATAGGCTTTTTTATATAATCCGGTTAATACTATTTTTATAAATACTCCTGATAAGCTTTTTATATTAGGAATAATATTAATAGTTATTACCTTAATATTTATAGAAATTCTTAAAATCTTATTAAGTTTAAAATTAATTTATATTATAAATGGAAAAATTTTTATTGTTTTTTGAAATTTTTAAATTAAGATTTTTTTGAATATTAATTAAAGAAAAAATTCTAAATAATATATTAATATATTTTGGTATAAATAACCCTAAAACATACCTTTAAACTTAATATTTATATAAATTAAATTAAAAAACGATATTGATATAATAAGTATTTTTAAAATCAAATTAAATAAAAGATATTTTTTGTAATATAAAAATTAATTAAATATATTGTTTTATAAAATTCCATTAGTTATCAATAATGAAAAATATAATTATTTAATTTTTATTATAAAAAAAGATTTTATTTAAAAAAATACTAAAACAAATAAAATTTTTTATATAACTAATAAATATAAATATTTATTATTTATTAATATTAAATTTTGCAATTCTGTATTGAAAGCTTTTATTATATTAAATGTTATTATACGCAACTGTAATAACTAATACCTAGCCGACTTCCCTTTAGACTATAAGCCGTTTTTAGATAGATTTTATATTAAAATATTTTTCTGCTTTAGAATCAACTAATTTAAAATAAATATATAGTATATTATATTTGTAATATTTCTAAGATAAAGCTAATTTTCTTTAGCAAAAATAATTTCAATTTTAAATATATTAATAATTATATTTAATTAAATTTCTATTAGTATTTTATATAAATTTATTATTAGAGCAATATTGCCAAATATTTACTAGTTTTTAAAAAACTAGAAAAAATTCAATAATATTTTGCAGTTATTAAAATATTACTATGATACCTTGTTTAACTAAATTTTAAAATTATAACAATTATTAGAAAAACTATATTTATATTATTTTAATAATTTGTTTTATTGGGCTTTAAAATAGCAGCAATTATTAACAAAATTATACCTATTTTAAAATATAAATCAATTAGAAATACTTACTGCAAAAATATATTCCATTATGTAACCGAAAATTCTTTCTTTTATTATTTAATAAATTTTTTTTTAGTTATAATTGAAATACAATATAAAACTTTATTTAATATTCCTGCTTATAGCCTTCTATTATATATTAAATTATTGTTTAATAAGATTATTACTTATATATAAATATTGAGCGGGATATTAAAAAGTATTATTCTAAGTTTATAAAAAATATAAATAACTAGTTATAAAACTATAGAACCTATAATAAAAAATTTAAATCTAGTTTTAAATAACTTTATAAATATCAATGCCATTTTTTAGTTAATAGTTTAATTATTAAATACAAAAAATCGCACAAAATTAAATAAACTTTTTAGCTATCAAAAAGCCGTAGAAAAGGTATTTAAAGTCTATAATTATATAAATAAAATTATTTTTAGAATATATTAAATATATTGTAACGGGGCAATCACGTGGCCTCTGCACGTGATGCCACTATTATATATAGTCCCAGCTCTAGAGAATTACAACTTCAGTGTTTGCTCCCACACTTCACTTTTATTACTTTTACCCCTTTTTAATATTTAGTAATTTATAAAATTCTATAAAACATATTTTTTATTATAGATTTATTATTTAATTATAAAAAGTATTTTTTAATAGTATATATTTTAGCCGTTAATACCAAAGATTATATATTAAAATATATTTTATTTAAAAAAATGTATAATTTTTTATATATATTTTGTTATTTATAATTAAAAAAATTAATTCCTAATCTTAAAAATATAAAATATTTAAATTATTTTTAAAATTAATTTAAATATAAAAACTTTTAATTAAAACTTATAATTTAGAAAATATTAAAATTAGAAAGCATTAACCCATACAAACGCCAAAAACCTTCTCTATTTTATGATTATAAAAAATTATCTTCCGGCCTTTATTTTAATTATAAAGTTTTTAAAAAAATTTTACAAATATAAATCTTGTTTTTAAAAATTTTATAATTTATTATTAAAATTTAAAAATATATTGGGATTATGCGGAAACCTAAGATTTATAAGGCCTATAAAACCTTCGATATAGTTGCAATATTAAACAATACTAGTTTTATAAAGTATTTAAAATTCTATATTAATAAAAATGATTTAGAAAACGATAAAAAAACATAGAATATCGGCAAGATATACAATAAGTTTTCGGAAAAATAACTTAAGTTATATTTTTATTTATTTTATATATATAATAATATTTATATATATTTATTATTAAGTTTATTTTCCTAAAAACTTCCGTTATTCTATTATATTATATTTTTATTTTAAATATTTATAGGAAAAATTCCCGGTATTAAAAATTATATATAGGAAACTACTATTAAATAAGAAATAATTACCAAAAACGATTTGTTACAATATATTTAATAATATTATTAATTCCTATGCTTTTTTTTATATTTTTGTATTTATACTAATAAAAACTATACCATTTATAATACTTTTTTTTTCGTTGGTTTAAATTCTAGGAAAAGGGGATATTAAGAGATAAAATAGAAAAAACTTCCCGTTAATAAAGATTAGTTAAATAGTGTTTTTAATTTTAATTTTTAATACATGCTTTTTCTACTTTAATCTTTGCAACATTGACAAAAGTTACTATAAACATAACGATTATTTTAATCTATAAAAAACTTTATTAAATTTATAAATGTTATTATAAATAAAGTAATATTTATTATATTTAATCTAATTAAAAAACATTTAAAAATAAATATTACCGTTGATAATAAAATTAAAAAATACTATTAAAAGATTTATTTAATTTAATTTTTAGTTTTTTATAATAACAATTACAAAATTAATTTTTTAAATTAATTTTTTAATAATATTTGTAAAGATTTTTTTTATAATTAATTTTTTATTATTTATTATATTTTATATTTAAAAATATTACTATTCCTATTTTTTTTAGTTTTAAAAACAAAATATCTTAGAAATACTTTGGCTAATAAAAGAAATATACTTTTTTTTATAAAAGTTTAGGTTTTTTTTTTATTAAAAAATCAATATTTACGCAAAACAACAGTTTTCTATTTAGTTTTATTAAAGTAAATTAAAGCTTTTTTGATTATATTAGAATTTTTATTTAAATTAAAATCCATAACAATTATAAAAATATAAAAATATTTTTAATATTTTTAATAAAATTATAATTAATATTTACTATTATAAATAATTTAAATAAAGTTTTTAGTTTAAAATTAAATAATATAATTAAATTCAAAAATAAAAATAATTATTTTATTTTTAAATTTAATTAAATAATTTTTAGATTTAAGTTAATTTTAAAGATTTGCGTTTTAAAGTTTATTAAAATCCTTAATTTTGTTATTAATAAATTAACTTTTAAAAAAATAATTAATTTTTTTGATAATAAAAATAAAAAATAAATCAAATAATTAAAATTTTTTTTAAAATTTTTTTTAAAAAATTAAATAATACTTTTTTCCTTATTAAAACATATATAAAAAAAATCAAATGATTTTATTAAACAATGGATTTAAGCGGCTAAATATATAAATATAATAAATACTATTGTTTTTATAACTAATAAAAATACTAATTTTAATATAAAAAAGTATTTTACAAAAAACGATTTAATATTTTTTTTAATTAAAATATAGATTTTATTTTTCAGAATTTATAAATAAATAATAAAAAATATGTAAAAAAATTCATTAAAATAAATTTAATTTATAAAATATTACCAAAAAATAACTTTATTAATAATATTAATAAAAATATAATTAATAATATAAATTATAATATAAATAATTTTTAGTTATAAAAACTTTGGAATATTTCTATTAATTATAGTAATATAGGATTTTTTTCTTAGAATTTAAATACTATACTTAAAAACTCTATTTTAATAAAAATTATATAAAATAAAAATTTTAATTTGTTAATTTATTTCTTTAGTAAATTTCTTTATTTACTTAAAAAAATATTTTATATTATTATTAAAATATTAATTAAAAATATTAATGTTTTATTAAATTTTAGTATATTTAATATAATTTTTTATAAATTTAAAAATTTTATTTTTATAAATAAAAAAATAAAAATAATAAATACAAAAAATATTATTAATAAATAAAATAATTATAAATAAATCAATACAAGTTTTAATATTAATTTTAATTTTATAATATTAAAATCTTTTATTAATTAATTTAATAAATTGATTATATTTGCAAAGGTTATAAAAACAAATAGTTTCTATGGAATTATTAATATTAATAAAATTTATATTTTAAACTTTTTTTTTATAGTATAAATGGTTTTAAAGCTAATATATCCAAATTATTAATAAATTAATTTAATATTAATTTTTGCAATAGCAAAAAATTAAAATTATATTATAAAATATAAATAATATAAATTATTTTTAATAATAAAGAAGTTTTGAAAAGCAACTAGTTTATAAATATTTTCCTTTTTATTTAATTGATTCTAAAAGTATTCTTTAATAATATTACTTTTAGCATTAAAAAGCTTCTGCTTTAAGAAAAAATTAATAAAATAATAAAATAGGTATAATATATTATTTAAAATAAACTTCCTAATTAAGCTATTTTATAAATAAGCGTAAATTACTATAGTTCTTAGTTCTAAAAAGCAAACTAAACCATTTGCAATATTTATAATAAAAAAATAAAAAATAAATTTATAGTTTTAAAAATATAATAAATTATTATAAATATGCTTTAAAATACTATTATTTATAAGAAAACAATTGCAAATTATAAAAAAATAATAAAAATAAAAATTTTAAAATTATTTTTAATATTTAAATTAATATAAGGTTTAATATTAAATAGGCTAATTTTATTTTAAAAAAAATTAATAATAAACTATAAAAATATAATTTTTTTAAATAATAAATTTTATACTTAGATTTTTATTATTAAATTTTTAAATATTTTTTTTAAAAAAAGTTTTAATTTGTTTTTAATTTTAAAAAAAAAATTTAAAACTAGTTTTAAATTTGTATTCTTTGTATAATTCATAATTTATTTTAAAGCATTTATTAAAAGTATAATAAAAATTAGGTTTTTTGCAATAAAAACAAAGCTTAATAAACTTAAAATCTTTATTTTTATTTTTATTTTTATTTTTAATATTATTTTTATTTTTAGATTTTTTATTTTTAATGGATTTTCCGCCATAGAAAACTTTACCTTTAATAAAGTTTTTTTTTGTTGTAAGTTTTATTAATAATATTAATAATAAATTATTTAAAAAATTAGGTTATTGATTTTTTACAAATAAAAGATTATTAATGTTTAATTCAAATAAAAAAAGATAATATCAAAATTATTATAAATATATACAAATGCTAAACAATTAAAAAAAAATTTTAAAATTTTAAAATTTTTTAATATAATTTTAAAAAATAATAATAAATACCTTTAATATTTTATAATTATTATATTTAATATTAATATATTTTTATTTATAATATATTTTTTAGAAATAAAACTATAATTTAAAATAATAGCTATATAAACTTTAGTATTGCTTATTTTTCATTTTATTCATTTATTAATTATTTCTATAAAGACCTTTTCATCGAATTTATTAATCTATATAGGCTTTAGAGCTTTGGGATTAATATAGCATTTAAAATTACTTATTTTAAATTTTTATATTTAATAGTTTTCTATTTTTTTCTATTTATGTTTTTTTTATATTTATAAAAAAAAACCATTATTAAAATTTATTATATTAAATAATAATGAAAATAATTATAAAAAAAATATATATAATGCGTTATTTGAAAAATTTAATACATTAAAAATTTAAAAAAAATAAAAATTTAATGAAATTAAAGAATAAATTATATATAAAAAATGCAAAAAAATTAATTTAATAATAGTTTTAATTTACTATTAATTTTTATTAAAAAGTATAAAAAAAAAATTAAATAAAAAATTAAAATATATAATAATATTATTAGAATTTTAAAAGTTTTTATTATTTTAAAAATTAAAGTTTTTATTATTTTTAAATTTAAAACTTTTAAAATTATTATTAGTAAAAAAAAAACTAGAAAATTTAGCAAATAAATTATTATTTAATATTAACAAAAAAAATTATTAAAAATAATTGAATTTTTATTTATAAAAAAAATAAAACAAATATAAAAATAATTTTAAAATTTAAAATTTAAAAAATATATAAAAAAAACATTTTTAATATAAAAAAAATATAAGATTTATTTTAATATTAAATAGCAAAAAGGCACTAAGCTAGACTTATAACCTATAGAAAATAAGTATTCGAAAGCATTATATTAGTATATAATTAAAATAGGTATTTTAATAAAAAATAAAAATAATAATTATTAAACTAATTATTAAAATACGGAGTTGTTTTTGTGGGCAATAGATTACTAAGAGATCTGCGCTAAGAGTACTTAGCCGAAGGACTAATCGCCACACTAACGGAGCCGGCACAAAAATTTCCTGCTGCCTAAATCTAGGCTAAATAGAAGTAACAAGAATAATCTAAAGTATTGGGCCGATTTTATAAGAATCAAAGAGCACAAAACAAAGTAGGAAGCAAAATTTTTTATTTTTTATTTTTAAAAAGATATTAAATTCATAAATATTACATACACAGAACATAACATAGGAAAATATAATACCATAGTTATATTTAAAATTATTAAAATATTACTACAACAAATAAATATAAAAAAGTGGTTTAAGGAAAGTATAGGATGGAATGTTAATATTGCGGCGCCGGCGGTGGAGTTTAGAGGGACGAATCAGTAATCGTAATGCCCTGCGCCCTCTGGGACATTTCTACTCATAGGCCAGGCTATTATTTGCATAGCCCATAGGTGAAAATACGCGAGGAAAACGCAGAGTATCACGGTTAGTGAGATACAGTACTGTTGGTACTTTAACAAGGACTTTATTCATTGATTTCCTACAGGCGCTGGCCATGATCCCAATCGGTTGCGCAATCCCTGTCAATCTTAGAAGGTGGATAAGTGTTCCTGGCTTTAGATAACATCAATGTCTGGTTCCGCCACCGAGGATATTTGCCGTTTCAATAGAGAACGTCGATATATATAACGCCTTGGTGTCGTTAGCGATCTTAGTTCCCTTGCAACGAAGCCCCTATTTCTCGCTTATCTTCGAATTTGAGTACATCCCCCCTCTTGAGCAGCTTGGCCATTCATGTGAAAATGATGAAGACTTCCAAAGAAGTAGAAAAAGAAAATAATGTGAACGACAATTCAAACGTGTTAAACCTTAGAACAGGAGTACGATCTGTGTATACTGTGACGGGGTGATCGCTGTTCCTGTGACCTTGAGCTGGACACGTGATTAGCATGAAGCATATATATACTACGAATAGCCTCATTTCTTTGGAGAATCAGAGACGAGATTACACCACACCATACCTTTTATTTACACTGTGAATAATGCTACCTACATGCCAGATCATATTAGGGGCTTGCCTCTTTCTTTTGGCCTTGCACAATCCTAAGCCCCAAGAATCCACCCGAACATGACGGAGTCTCATTTCTTAGCTGCTATAATCAAGCTCTCGGCAGCCTCCTTCACATACGTCAATATGTGCTCCACCTTCAACCCCGCGGTGTCCAGTAGGGCCATCCACTGCTTGCGCGAGCGCTCCATGGCGCCCAAGCTGGCCATCATGGTGATATCGAGTTGTGCCGCATGCCAATGGACCTCATCGTCCGCAAGTGCAATTTCGTCAATAAAAACGAGGGATGTTGGTGCCATTGCTTGCATGATGTTCTGCAGGAGAGTAATGGCTTTTCCGTCGGGGTAGTTGTGGAGAACGTTGCGA
>QYSG01001070.1:0-16249 GCA_003988875.1 Lachnum nothofagi
TGCAAAAGCCGCCGCGACAACGAGAATGGGTCCCCCAAAGCAGCTGCAGTTGAGTCATCTGAGATCAGATTGCCCGCTCGTGTCGTCGATTCCGCATGATAACCACAATATTTACAATCTTTTAGATCCGGGCTGCAATCCCGTGTTGGTGTGGCCTGTTGAACTTAAACACGCTAAGTAAGTCTTGCAGTCTTGGGTTTCGTGGCATTCTAATAGTCTTCATTTGTAGCTCGGCGTGGGATGACTGCGGACGGTATGCTGGCGGGAATCTAGGGATCTATGACCCTCCGGTTCCAGTTGAGGCGTGCACGAGTGACGATTGTGGGAATGAGGGCGCGAATAAAGGGGCTGGAGGTGCTGGAACGACGACTGCGGCGTCACCGCCCGCGACTGCTGAAGCACAGCAAGCCCCAAGCTCTGCTGCTCCTTCACCTGGGTCTCCTGTTCCTCCTGCAAATGTCCTACCGACGAGTACAGCTGCCGCTCCAGTTCCGCAAGAGACTAAAGCCGCTGCTTCACCAAGTCAGGCAAGCCCTGCTGGTTCGAATCCGGCGCAGAGCCAGGCCAATCCAGCGAACGCCAACACAGTCCCTGCGAGCCAGAACACGGGTGCCGCCGCATCCACAACCCCAGCGGCTAGTCCAATTCTAGACACGCCAGTCGCGATAGCTACTCTGCCAGGCTCAAACGTCGTCTCAGCTCTCCCAGGAGCATCAACCGCGGCTATCGGAAACCAGGTAGCTTCTCTCGGAGGCCCTCCAGTCACCGTCGCCGGAGGCCAGGTCGTCAATCTCTCCCCTTCCGGTCTCGTCGTCAGCGGGGCTTCCCAGAACGCTGTCTCAACATACGCGATCCCAGCACCCGCAGCGTCAAGTATAGTCATCGGGGGCCAGACTATCGTGGCCCCTTCGCAGGGCGTATTGAAGGTTACAATTGGAAGCCAAACGCTTTCTATGAATGGGCCGGCTATTACTGCTTCGAGCGGAGAAGTAGTATATTTTTCGCCATCTGGGATTGTTGTCAGCGACCCCGCGAATGGCGCCGTCTCGACGTTACCCTTTGCTTCCTCCTCCGATCCCAGTCGCGTGGTAAACGTCGTGAACGGACAAACGATCTCTGCGTCCCCAGTCGGAGCCTCGACGGTTGTTATCCAAGGGCAGACAATAAGCATCGGTAGTCCTATCGCCACGATCGCTGGGAATCAAGTCGTGAGTCTTGATGCGAGTGGACTTGTTGTGCAGATTCCGGGAGGTGGGATGACGACGTTGGCGGTGGCTGCGCCAACGGGTACAAGTGGAACCAATGCGAAAGTTGCCGGGACTGGGACGGGAGCGGTACCGACGAGTACGGGGATCGGGGGGCTGATATATACGATTGCTAATGAGGGGGTAAGGGATAGAGGACTTCGGTTGGAGCGGCTTTTGGCACTGATTTCTGTGGGTGTTGCTTTGGTCTTGTAGATAAGAGATTGGGGCTAATAGTGCATATGAGGGGATTAATACCATAATACTTACGAAGTCATGCTTGCGTGTAGAAGTCCAAAGGTAGACAGACGGGTGAATTTATGAGATCTCAAGCTCCGAAAGATGAACATATATTCGTACTCCAAAATGCGAAAATATTTTCTTTGGCAAAGTCTAAGAAGTGAATGACTCAGCTCTGATGGGGACAGATCAAGATCAAGATCAAAAGCAATTTCAACAGAGTAGCACAGCTTTCCCGATAAGAGAAATACGAAAACAGATAGAGTTACACCTACAAGACAATTACGACGCTACAATGGGTAATGACAGTAAAGTAAACATTGACAGCAAAATGCACATTCTTGACAGCCCAAAAGCAAATCCTCAAAAGGGAGGAAATTTTAGAATCTCGAATCGCGATCCTCAACAGCGCCGAACAAGTACACAGTCGTCGTGCTGACACTACGCAACATCTCGGGTACTAATAGGCTCTCGATGCGCTTCGAACTTCAAAATCAGAAAGGATCAATGGTTAAGTACTTTTGCAGTGGTCTGCTCGAGGGAAGCACTTACCAGCGCACGACAATTGGTCAGCTCGCCCAGGAGCACGCCTTCCAGATTCACTCTGCGACGGAGTCCAGAGTACTTAAACACCCAAGGAAAGACACTTGGCGCGTTACACGGCGCTGAAAGCTCAGCGAAGCTCATCCCATGGGTGTGGAAAAGGTGAAACCCCAGAGACCTGAAACGCTTCTGCAGCCTTGGAATGCCCAGTTAGCACTGGGTGCCCATATCTACCACGCTCAAAAGCTTTCCGACTTTTCATCGGAGCTTTGCAAATGAATGAAAGTTGAATTTGACAGCAATCCTCGCATTGACAACAGAATACCCGCAATCAACTTAGTTTCAAACATTAATTACGGACTCATACTCATGAGTCCGAAGAGCTGAAGAGAGATAGAAGGCGGTATTGGTGACAGAGACAACCTCGAGAAGGACTGCCAGGGCCATGTTTGTGTTTTCCTATATTTTCCTGTTTGAATTCTGAGTTAGTCTGCACGCAACATGTTGCTTTATATCTAGACGTGGAGGAAGGCAGTGAATCATTCAAGCACACGAGTTAGAGAAAGAAGAAGTGCGACAATAGCAAAGTAAGTAGGTAAGAGGCAAGACTTATTGGCGACTGAGGAAGGAGCGAAAAGGTGTTTTGCAGAACAGGGATATAGAGTTAGAAAGCTTTGAGTAGCACTTGCCATGATGACACTTCACACAGCAAGCGCTAAGAAAAAGGACACAGCAGCTAGGAACGACGAACAGCGCATGTTGCAATTGGGGAAGTAGCTGTCCATTGCTTCATTGGTGGAAAGCAGTAGCGACACCCTACGCCATATACTCCAGTAACCCTCCTAAATCCGTTAATACCCATCATCATTATCATCATCAGCATTCATGCCCTCTCTTTCCGCAAACTGCATGAAAGGCGGATGCTCATCTGCATCTCCATAGCCCATGACCGTCTTCCACTGTTGTTCAACATTGTCTAAAATCTGGTCGTCGAATGCGAGGTCCAGTGATGAGATGCCGGGAGCTTCTTGTTGCTCGTAATAGAGTGTACATAGTAATTTGGCTTTGTCGTCGGCTAATACTAGGAATTTGGAAATTGCGGCTTCGAGAACAACTTTGCTGGTCTCGGAATGGGTAGTGGTCGCATAGAGGACGCCTGTGATGCAGGATTATTAGCTATACTGCTTCCCGTACGACAAATTTGATTTTAGAAGGGATAAAAAGGTGCATCATCAGTATGTCAGAGGTATTTATCGTCAAGATAATTCAGACAATGTAGATAAGTATTCGTATAGTTGGATCATCATGTAATGCAATAAAAGGAATAGGAATGAGAGGGTTGGGGACTAACATTGACCTGCTGGACATTCTCCAGTCTCGCTGGAGTGCACCATGATGTAGATTGGATGTGCTGGGGAGACGCCCTCGTGACTGAACGAGTTCGGTGGGAAAACGACCACGGAGACAGCTGCTTGCGGAGAACCCTCGACTGAGCTTGCGAATATGGAGGGTAGGTGCGACGAGATGACGGCTATGATCTTGGAGACAACTTTGGTATCGGCAGGGCTTGGCGAGCTGGGACTGATAAACTGTTGGGTCTTCACGGTCGACCCATTCGAAAGATCAAGACTGATTTTTGACTCTCCAGCTTCGTCGTCGCTGGCGTCAATGGCTTTGGAGCTCTTGACACCTGTACCAAGGACGTAGACACCGCCGCCAACCGCGCCAGCACGACATGCGACTTGTGCAATCTCAGCTCCCCCTCCCCACTTGGGCACCACAGCGCCAAACCCAGGACCGAACACACCAATGGACGTCAGATGCCGGGCAATCCTGGGAAGTGCCCATCGCACAATCGTCTGATCGGGAGCTTCCAGTGACAAAGTCAGGGCAGAAATGACCTGCTGAAGCCGAAGCGGGAGTTGGAACTGGGAAGACAGAAATTCCTGTAAGCTGCCATCGGCACTCCACCACAAATTTTAGGAACTTCATCAAACTTCGCTTGGCTCTGTTGTCGATGCCCTTGTCTAAAAATATGTCTTCTCTTCCATTTGGTAGACGTTTCAAGAGTTCTTCGTCGCTTCCGTCATAAAGCCACCAGTTTCCTACTGCCTGAAATTCGAGCTGGCGATAGACTTTCGACGACACGAGTTGGGCGAGGAGCTTCGACTTCGTGTAGATGATTTGTGGAGAGAGTGTGAGAGTGTACGCCCGTGAGAACGAAAGCGTTTCCGAGTCATCTGACCTTTCGGTGTCTGCCTTCCATAGGGTAGGATTTCGAAATTGGACTCCTGTGGAATCTGGACCCGGTAAGCCTGGAAAGAACGGCAAGCTAGGGAAAGCTTGAAATACCTTTCTTTGCCTTCTCTACCCACTCATCTACCTCTTGCAAGCTAGCTGCAGCTTCTGCGCCGCCATAATACTCGTTTGGATCGACATGGAGGATCTTTCTATCAGAGCGGGACAGGGCTCTTCAAGGAGGACTGAGTCAGTCAGATTTGATCCCTAGAGTTCTTCGATCTTTAGGCAGTACTCACAAGGCAAGCAGCGAGTGCTGCAGACCGGTCCCCTCGATCACAGTATCCCATGGTGTTTCGCTGAGAGACTCCATGTTGCGCTGGGAAGAAAAAGGTGCGGGTCGTTGAAGGAAATAGTATTCGATATAGCTTGGCGCTAGTCCCAAAAAGGCAACGCGCCGTCCTCGAAGTTCACCTCAAAATCTTCTTCGCGAACACTTTTAAATCTTCATCCGCCCGACCACTTTCGCAACTTTGCCTTCCTACACAGAGCTGTGCGTGTGAGACGTCTTTCAGTAGATTTCTCGATGTTGGGCGGCAGACGAATCTTCGCGTCCTGTATCTACTGCTCTGGAATCTTTGATCTGAAGGCAGCGGCTCGTAATGGACGATACATTCCAATATCCTAGTGTGTCTTGATTTTGCTCTAATTCACAGAGGCTATATGCAAGGCCTTCACCTTACCTCTTGATGACTACATGATAGGCGATGTTTTGGCCTGGATTTCCGGGCAGGGTCCATTTCTACTTTCATTTCTCACAGATTGAATTCTGTAAGCTTCTTCTCTGCGCTGTCTCTTATCGTTTCTCTTTAATGCTATTCGCCAGACTTCTCATGGCAAGCAGGTGGTATCTTGGGCTTACAGTCTGTGCACCAACCAACTCTAGCAACCTGGTTTTGGCCTCGGCGGCTATTTTCTCACACACCAACTTGGTCGACGAAGGTAGACCGTAGACGCGCTGGAACCCTATTAGCTTTTATGGAAAGGAAAGTTGAACTAGATATGCAGTTGGAAAGCGCCTCGCCGCGAAGAGGTCTGTTGGTGGCTTCGCCCAAGATCTACCGTCCTGTGGAAAGACTGTTCATGTTTCAGAAGGGGATTTGTTATGGCCGAGGTAGTCTTGCCCCGGGTTCTCAAGGTTTCAGAATATTGCAGCGGCCATTATCCAGGCCAGCCTTTCTCATGAGTTGCTATTTGATATTCAAGGCCGTCGCCTTTACAATGTTGACGTTCAATTCTTCGCAGCCTCGTAGTATCTTTCCATCATCTACCTTACGTGCTTCTTTGCTGTTCAAGGTTTTCTACCATGGGCTGCGGCGGCTCCAAACCAACAGGTCAAGGCTCTCGACCTGCTCGACCTGTCAATATCAGTGCGCCTGTTGATCCTCCCGGGAGATTTCCAAGGCCTACGAGGTGAAGAAGTAGTCTCGTTTGAGAGGAGTCAGGAGTGTTATGAGAATGTTTTGCTGGGGGTAAAGCCGTGGAGTAATGTTTGCAAGCTATTGATAGATACCCTCTCACGATTCCTGGGCCGCGGGACTAGTACTGGGGATAAGACTCATCTAGTGAACGCGGCAATGGTGGTTGGAAACTCGGAAAAGAGGGAGGCGATTGTCGCATATATTTAGCAACGAGTAATTATTCGGTCTTCTGAATTGAGAGCAGACTACTCCTCTTCCCTCCTTAATGCAGATCCAACCGATTTTGCCCTTTGAACGCCAGACGCCAGCACAATTACAACTCATAGACCAAGACACAGTACCTAGACTCCATAGACTCCAAGACAGATTTAACTCTCCCATCCAAACACCTAAAATCAATCTCTAAGAGTCCCCAAAATGTGAGTCCTCACATGAAATGGACATGCGGATGCCAAATCAAAATATTCTTCTCTCTAAACGCAGGGGACGCCCTCTCATCATCCAAACTCTCCAACTGACTCTCACCATCCATATAATGCGGGACACGCAGCATCTCCCTCAGCGGCTGCACCCTCCCCGTCCACTCCGGCACACTCTCAAGCACCATCGGCGTCTCCGCCAACACATCCCTCTCCTCCTGCGACATGAACGACATGCCTTCTCTCCTCAGGCCCATCTCAATCCTCCGATTGAACGCCTCCACCAGCAACGCCGGGATGCACGACAGCACCGCGGCCCGTTCCGGCTCGGCCTCGTCACGGGGGTCCGGGATGGCGGCGACGGGGATGCGCGTCCACCAGAACGCCTCGATCTCGTTGCGCATCCCGATGTTGTCGTCGAGGAGGATGCGCTCGTAGAGCCTGTAGAGCACGAATAGAGGCTTGTCTTCTGTTTCGCCTTGGGGGGCGGCGTACCGCCTCTCGCTGATGAGGCGCAGGTGCTCTGTGCGGTTGGAAATGAGATCGCGGGGTAGTGGGGGTGGAAATGTAGGGTAGTGATGGGGTTGGATGTCATCTTTATCCAGTAGATCTTTTTCTGGTGATACGCGTTCTTGCTTTCCGAAAACTCGGCGGCATAATTTCTGGAATAGATGCATTGTTTCTGATTTTGAGGGTGCTAGGTATCCAGGAGCCGACGGTGAAAGATATTGTGCGAGGCCAAAAGAAGAGGCAAGCCCCTAATAGGATCTGGCATGTAGGCAGCATTAATCGAAGTCTAAACAAAGGGCTGGGTGGTGGGTGTAATCTCGTCTGTCCTGTTGAAGAAGTGAAGCTATTCGTGATATATATGCTTCAAGCCAGTCACGTGTTTGGTCCAAAGTCACATGCAGAGCGGTTCACCCCGTCACAATATAAACCCCCGACGAGGCTCGTACGTCTTTGCTTTCATCGGCGCCTGGGCTCTGACGCCCTGGAACATCCTCACATCAGCTGGGGCTCGGCAAGTTTTCATGGACGGATATGTCATCTGGGCACGTCTCCTCTCTTCTCCTCGAGTATACGAGACTCGACTACTTACAGTGCAAACAGCTTGCGCCAATCACCGGCGTCCTGCTCGTAGACTACTATGTCGTTCACAGGCAGACATACAATGTCGATGAGATGTATGTCCTCGAGGGTAAATACAGGTATAATAAGTACGGCATTAATTGGCGGGCTGTTGCTGCGTGGCTTGCTGGCTGTGTGTTACTTATTCCTGGGTTTGCGGAGTCGGTAAGTACATGCCACGCCCTAGCTCTGAATTACTACGCTGACAGTACTACAGATGAACAGCCAGGTGTCGATATCAGGTGGCGCTGTAAATCTGTACAGCCTTGGATATATTTTTAGCTTCTTCGCAAGCTTCGTGCTGTACTCGGCCCTTAGCATTGCCTTCCCTCCGAAATCAACCTTTACGTGGGAGAGCAAAGGAGATGAAGTAACCGTTGTCGAAAGAAGCTTACAGTTCTAAAAGAATATTGTTTCAAATGTACTCGGTATTTATTACTAGCCAATACGAGGGCATATGTCCATAATCATCCCAATCCCGCTAATTACAAGGTATCATCATATACATCCCGCTCCCTTGCCACCCCATCACTCATCATCATTAAATAGCATAATTCTCCGTATGCAGGAATATCTCATCCTTACAATCATCCCCCCAGATATCCGCCTGCAGCCTCGCCACCGTATTCGCAACATCGACCCGCATGCTCGGCGGCCCACACACAAAAACACACGTCCGCCGCCCGAAAATCCCTTTCCCGTCCGCCTCCCCCGTCGCCATCTCCTTCAGCATGTACCCCAGATCCGGCCTTCCATATTCCGTGCATCAGGTTCTTCTGGAATTCGGTTGGCGTAGTAGGGAAGCCGAATTCGAAGGTGGAGACTGGTGCGGGTGGTGGGGCAGTGGAGGAGTTGGGGATTTGGATGGAGAGGTCGCCGGATTTGGCCCGGTTGTGCATGTGCAGGGCGTCGCGGGTGTGTGCTGGCTCGGGCGGGATGGGGATTGAGGGGTAGGGCGGTGCGATTGTTGAGGTTGTGGAGTCTGGCTCCAGAGGCGATTTGGTGTCTTCGTCGAGATCCTGCTCTTTGTGTTGCGGCGGTTGGGGGAATTCGGAGGGCGAGGGTTGTTGGGAGACGGGGCGCGAGTCTTGGGAGACATAGCTTGCTGGCCGATAGGGTTGCAAGCCCTGAGGTGGTGGGCCTGGAGGTGGAGGAGGGTAGTTCTGGGGGTTGTATGAAGAGTGGGGTGATGGGGGTGCGAAGTTGAAGTGTGGTGTGTTGTGTTGTGGTGAGGGTGGTGGGAAGTGGAACTCCCGATTTCTTGAGGCGTTTGAAGTGGATGGGGATAGAAATCTTCGTGTTGCTTCATGCGAGTCCGGCTCCGGCGTTGAAGTTGCTCGGCCCTCTAGCTTCTTGAGCGAGTTCTCTCTCATCGCCTTCTTGGGTGGCGGAGGAAATGATGTTTGTGGGGGCGGTGGCATCACCCTTGGCTGTAGGTGTTTCGGCCGCGGCAAAGATGTGATCGCATCCTCGTTCTCGGCTCTCAATTCTTGCTCTCTATCTTCATCACCTTGAGCCTCGTCCCGTATGAAGGCGGAATTTCTCTTTGATGCAATCCCGGAAACGAATCCATCTAATTTGTCATGCAATATGTTGCTGATAGGTCGAGGCGCTCTCTCACTATGCCCTATTCTCGTCTGTCGCTTCGCAGCTGTCACATAAAACTGGCATGTGACCGTGTCTGGAGGAGCATATTCTCTGCAAATTCGCAGCTCTTCTCTGAACCAATCCATGGCTTCTAGCCTTTTAAGCGCCCATACAACCTCGATCTTCTTCGTCACTGCCTTTCCGTCTCGCATTCGCTTAATCAAATCCAGCAATTGCGATACAATTGCTGTAATGCCGCTTCCTCCAGCGAAGAGAATGACAGTGTCGAATGCTGCAAGTTCTCTCTGCATTCCGCCGTATGGTCCGTCAAGATAAGCTCGGTAGGTTTTGAATGGCCCTTTCTCGATCGCCGTGTCGAGCACCTTCCGTGTAAATCCTTCGAACGGTCGGAACACCAAAGTGCAATCCCGATACAGATCACCATACTCGGAAGGGAAATCCTCGCTGCACAGAGATGAGATCGTGAACGGATGATTCTCGAAGAATGAGATGCYAGGCATTCTCAAATAAACATACTGGCCCGGGCGCCAGCTCATCTGCGTGGGAATTGTCACTCTGATGGCATTTTCGGCCATCAGAGTAACGGCAGCCTCATCACCAATCAACCAAGCGTTCCTCCATGGCTTCATCCAGTTTAAGTTGAACATTCTGAGGAAATAGCATAATACCCAGATAGCCACTGTTGCCCAGAGATAGCTCCACGAGGCGAGGTAATTCTTAGTATGCCAAAACAAAAGCCCAATATAAGCCATTGCAATTGGTGTATGAAGCATAGCGAAAAGCTCGTAGGCGAGGTGTCTTAGAAATGGGAGAGAGGCTATACACAGCCAGCCCAGAGGCACAAGGGCCGCGATACCAGTTCCATATATGTAGCTACTGCTGCCAAATGGGAAMAGTTTCTGATAAATTGCCAGGCCTCCATCATCCCAGACTGGCTGGATGTAGAACGGTACTGTATGTACCAACGACAGGAATAAGCAGAGATAGCCACCCCATCGATGGAAGACGCCAAGTCGGTCATGGCCGATCCCAGTGATCATGGAGATGAGATTGGCCTTCATGCTAGTGGCGACAATCCACGGTGTCATCGCAACGGCGATCATACCGCTTCGGATAGCGAGRGGTGGTGATCCGAATTGGATACTTTGCCAGTAGAGGGGCTGTTGTAGGAAGCAGTAGAGCGTAACGAAAGTCAAGGCAATTAGCAGAATCGCGATGACTGCCAGGGAGGGGAACCCCAGTAACTTCTTCTTTCTCCATCGAACTTCCGGTACTGGTCGATAGAAGATCCATCTAAATAACGCCAGCGTATCATTGACGGCTGATATCGACGACCAGTGTGATTGCCCCCTGGTGAGGGCAACAGGCTTTTCGCCATTCCGAGGAAACAATCGATCTACTGTGCGCCCTGTCTGCAGATCCATCATAGCATATTCTCCGTCGGGCGARTATGAGTCGAGATACTTCTCCACCTCCTGCTTATGCATAGCTTGCCTGATCTTGTCGGTCCAYAGATGATATACTCTTGTCACAGCAACYAGGACAACCAATAYAATGCAGAAATATGTCCACCCCARGGCGTATTTGCCGGATTTGCTCCAAGGATCGATAGTGTCGGCTTCGATTAGACCTGGAGGACTTGTTGCTGTGAGTGGTATATTGATCCGCTTGGCAAGTTCTGCCATTGTTTGGGAACCAGCCCTAGCAATAGGCATTGCRCCAGCCATTTTGACACAAGAGTTCGAAGCGACGATATTCGGTGRTGGTRTCAAGCGGCGCAATTAAAGCCCAAAATGACTCTAAAAATACCACAATATGAAGCGCYGGCAGTCGRATGGATCCTGTCAGCTTCCCAATACTTGTCGAAATGTCGGAGACGATTGTCTTTGACCTGGGCTTTAGTCGTTTGAAGGGCTCGTTAAAATGATCTCTCCATTGGGTATTGCTTCGTATGGCTCGTTTGCGATYCGATGTAGAATGCGYTTCAAGTACACAAAAGACGGCGCCGCAAATGAGGAATGCCAGACTCCTCGACGAATATTAAARAATTAGATAGCGAATGTTGGCGTAAATAATCGAAAAGGAAGGAATAACAACACACAAAGAGGTCTGTTCGTAGGCCGGATGGATGWGGCGGRAGGTTGAATATGTATGTGTGGGGAGCTCTGCTGCTGTACGACTGCCAATGGACCAATTCCTGCACGTCAAGCCCCTCCGTCACCCCAACCGCTGGGGCTATTGCTTTTGCTCGAATCCAGCAATGAGCAATCCCAAAGCGATCTAAGATWGAGGATACCCAGCTAGATGAGATTCGAAAACGTGTGAGCTTTGCTGGGGCGTTGRRATGGAGGGGAAGTCGGCGGCTGGTCGCGAATCTATATTGGTCCTTGGGGTCCTGGATCCCAAGGAAAGAATGCCTGTCTTATCCAGGCCGCTAATCCTTTATTTGCCGTTATCGTGCATGCAAGTCACAGCGGCGGGAAGATGCTGATTGCTCAGGACGTGCGTCCGGTTCTGACGTGAGTGCCGGATTATTTKCCCAGTAGAAGTTTGGRGACCTATCTCATTGGGCGCGGTGAGGGCGTAAGCTGCAACGCACAATTAAATGCCTCTATTATCCCACACGTCGGTGTTTCCTGCTTGGAAAGCTTTGCTTTCAATGCAAGAAAGTTGGAACACAGAGAGAGAATCTCAGAGAAAGCAATGCTKWGCTCGTGAACTCCCCGGTCATGCTTGAGGCTAGGAGCGGTCTGCTCGGCAGCCATTACGAATAGGACCCTCATGCGGCCCCAAGACGTTGTGATGAGCAAAGGTTGATTCAGCCAATGCGGGGTCTGGACCTTGTTCTTGRAGCTTGCTTGCTTGCAGGAACGGCGGCAACACATCGAAAATGATTCGCTGTGAGCCCTTCGGTCCAGCCGCMCCCCTGCATTGCCCCAGCCACCCCAGCGGACCGATGCGCCGGGCGACCCAATTCGGCCGATCAATAATAGGCTACCCAAATCTCCATCGTCCATTTAGATTAAAGAAGTCGAGGATTTATGCTGTCGAAGAGTACCCTCTACACAAATCATGCGCACGACTAATGGCCGATCTAAGAGTTCAAAAAGAAATATAACGAGTTTCTGGAAAAGTCCTTTGATTCAAAATCATCGAAGACGGCGGCCCACGAGGTCTCTCAAATGTTTCTCAAAGGTACAGAAAAAACGGTGAAGGAACCCTTGTGCAAAGACATTATAATGTTTGAAATTTGAACGCCGAATGGGTGGGAACTGATGAGACTACTCAATTGTGCACTCCCTCGTATTTACAAAATGARACATATATTTGGCCGAGAAAACACTGCTAGTTTGCTGATTAAAAAAAAGTTTCGTGAGGRAAATGCTGCTGATGCTCGAGCCAAGAACAAATCCGCGACTTCGAGGCGGCGCAGAGTTCTTCCGATCCGAAAACGCTAACGCTGCCATATCACAGCGTCCAACGCCTCTTTTTGATACAGCATCGTATATGTAATGGTTCGGGCACTGATCAAGATATACAAAACGCGTCATTCATATGCTACTCAATGGGTAGGCAACCCGGAACTGACCTGACTGTCTCGACGTTCTACTACCGTCAAGAGATCCTCAAAGATCACTCTTCATCCCAACAGACAGGCAATGTCAACAGTCGAGTCACRGTAGAAAGGTAGGCATTACTAGTGGGCATGATACTTATCATCACACAGGTCCAGTTTGTTCAGTCTTCCCTCAACTACTGTTCCCTTTTTTTCGCCCTCACGGGCCGTCCTTTCTGACTCYTGCCCAGCACTCAAACTCAGAGGCTTCTATCACRGCCTCCTGGTCCAACCCAGCTCAGTATAGAGCGCCTGCGTGCATGTGAGTGCAAGTCATGAAATATCCTCTCCCCYAGTCAAGACCTTGCTGGCAGGTCAGAGAACCCAAAGCTGCACAAGTCACCATGCAGGTTGCCAAGTTGTGGGCARGTGAGTGTAGCGGGACAGTACGATGGCCCCCACGACTCTTAAACTAGGCTTCGCTCAATAGGCAAGAAGTTGAACAGCACACTACGCGTTGGCGACGTTTTCAAAATACTTTCCAAAGTAATTTGATGAARCGTCTGGCGACCCAGTGGACCAGACACTGATCCTGAAGCCTCCTGCCGGGTATACTCTGTGTGATGCAGTCAATCTACCACATGCATTTCGAAGAACAAATTCTCGTACAGAATCCGTTCCGCTGGCCTACAAACTCGAGATTCTCCGACATYACGAGCCAAGCCACGCATTTTGTTCCTTGATCTGCGAATCCGTCTTGCTTCCACCTCTATCTGCTTCACGATTGATTCGGCGAAAGTATCAAGTTTGACTCGTCCATAGACCAGGAGCATTCTAAAGTGCCGCCGCAAAGATCTTGTTAGCTTCTGAGGCGCACAATTAGAGGGAGAGGGGCTCAAAATATACATGACGAAATACAAAGTCATGATGAAGATTCCAGTAGGATATGGTGACTTGAGAAATGTGATCTGTCGAGCCTGGCGAAATGCTGGTCCGAATTCTACATTTTTGAAGTCGCGAAGAGGAAGAGGGTGTAAGATATTAGAAGAGCGCATCGGATTTCGGGATTGCGAATGCCGCCCCGGTTGCAGGTCAGGTGATCGTAGAAATTTCCCAATYAAGGAAGTCCCAACATCATGTTTCARGTACGTACCGCGCTTACTACGTACTTTTCATGCCCACTACGCTTCTTCACAAGGCTGACGGCCTTAAGCAAAGGCTTCTGATTAGCCCAAGTGATCTATTAGGGGGGTTAGAGAAGCATCGCCAGACTCTTATGAAGGCACAGTAAAGCACTGCGGCACTGCTAGCTCCCAAACAGGWTTAGCGGAGCAAGAACGGACGAGGTGGGTAAGAGAAATGTTGGTAGTGGGTTAGGATGATCTGCATATAGTCTATCAGCTGCTCGCTGAAGTCGATGTCCTTTGGCAAACAGAGGTGTGAGCAAGAAAGGCGCTCTTCAACGACCGTTTTCATAATATTTCACAGTCCACACTATGTCCCAAAGCCAAAACATGAAGGAACCGATATCTCCRGGTACTCCAGCTCCATATGGCCACGCATGTGTAGGATGCGCTCTGGCCAAGTGCAAGTGTATCATCCGTCGCGGCGGAGGGTGTGAGAGGTCAGCACCCGACCCGAACAAGGTTGTGTCTGTACTTGTGGGGCATTATAATTGACATGAATAGATGTAAACGRTTGAACAAAGAATGCCGTCCCGGAGAACGGACTCGGCGCGGTAATGGCCGGAAGTCCGCAGTATCAAAGACAACAAGGCTTGAGGAGAAACTAGACAGCCTAGTCTCRCTCATCAAGGCTGGGGCGCAAAGCAATCCAGAAGGAGATTCTGCTTCTGGCAGYGACAACAGAGTCTTCCAGCAGATAGAAGCCTTGACACCTGCTGTCAGTGGTATCTCAGATTCTCCGCACAGAGGGCTTTCTCCTRCTTTGGACGATGTTAGTGTTCAAATCTCATACGTCGACGCCGATCAATATCTCGCAGACTTTCAAACCTACTATCTGAGAAACTTCCCGTTTATTGTCATTCCATCCACTACTACAGCCTATCAACTCCGCCTCGAAAGACCATTTTTRTGGCTCTGCATAATGGCAGTGAGCTCAAGGACTACGTCGCAGCAGCAGGCATTGGCTAGCAAAATACGAAGAATAGTAGCCCAGGAGCTTGTCGTCGAGGGCGAAAAAAGCCTTGATCTTTTGTTCGGAATGCTGGTCTTCATCGGTTGGTATGCTACATGTAATTTCGGGACTTCAGATCCAGATGCTGACGGACTCTACTTAGGGCTCACTATTTTGTTGCGGCAAAACCTTACCTGACTACGTTTTCTCAACTCGCTGTCTCTCTGGTATACGAATTCGGCTTGAATTACCCCCCTCCAAAATCCAACTGGGTACTGCCCGGCAAAGAAAAGTATCGGAAACCTCTTGCGCCTCGGACCAAAGAGGAGCGGAGAGCTGTGCTAGGGTGTTTTCTAGTGACCTCYTTGTACTTCTATACTATAGCAGCATCAAATTTGTGCTAATAATTCCCAGACAATCCTCGTTCTTTCAAAAGATCGAAGCTCTGCGTTGGACAACGCACATGGAGAACAGCCTCCAGATGCTAGACGACGAAAAAGAATGCCATAACGATGAGATACTTGTAGAACAAGTCCGGTTGCAGCTGATGGTGGAGATCGCGGCTTCGAACATATCGCCTCGCGGGGCAATGGACTCTCCAAAACACACTAGCTTCTACGAGGCGAACTCGGTGTATCACCTCGATACTCTCTATGCACAATTGAACGACACTAAGATTCGGCTCTTAGCTCAACCACACTTTRATGGCAAGCTACCACTCATCAATTGATTTGTCATACCAGCTAATGCCATTTCAGAGTTAGTTTTGCTACATCTTTATGCCTCAGAGGTAGAAATCGCGCTTTCGCCAACCTCTCTCTTCCCCGAGCGGTCGGGACTACAAAATACAAAATACGCAAACGCCGGAATCGAGGCCYTGAAATCCTGGTTTGATATTTTTCTCACAATACAACCTGCCCGTTACCTCGGATTCTCGTTCTCGGTCTACTCGCAGCTCGTGCGCTGCTCCACTGTCCTCTTCCGCTTGACTRTACTCAGCGACTTACCTTGGCGGGAACACGACGTCTGGAAAACCGCCTCTCCCSTTGACATTGTCGATCAGGTTGTCGGAAATCTCGAAGCAGTAGAACGCGCGGCGGGTATCGACAACAGCGACTGGCCTGAACGAGACTATTACTACCAGACCGCACAGATGCTGCGTGCGATCCGTCCGATATGGGACGCAAAATTCAGCGCATATCAATTCCCGAGTACGGCGCTGGTCCCACAGGCCTCTCAGGGGTTCGCGCCGGAAGGCTTGGGAATCGAGTACTTTGATAATGACTGGCTCATGGATCAGCTCGTCTCSGCTCCGCTCCCTACCAGTGATACTTTTTGAAATTTACAAACGGGGGTCCATCTTTGGACGCACGAAGCAACAGAAATGGACGWGACATTTGCACTCGAAGCGAAGAAGTCGCTCAAYATAAACATGAAAAGAGTTTTTGTGAAGCGCCTGCGGAGGTATCCATGGGACAGGTTGCTCAATGCGAAGCAACGTTCTGACGAGAGCCCATATGAGTTGTGAAAGTCTTCAGCYTGGTAAATTCTTCCAAACCCCAACGACTATTCATGTACCCCCATCCAGTTCTCTTCATACCGCCACAGGGCAAATTTGCTTTATTGTCCGTCAGTTCTTTCCTCACTCTTGCAAAG
>QYSG01001081.1:0-15753 GCA_003988875.1 Lachnum nothofagi
GAGCTTTTCGAAGCAGCACGACTCCTACCACTTCCCGTGGTAAAAGAGCCTATGGGAGACATCATGTAGCCTGCGGGCGAGTATCCGCCAGATCGCGCAGCGGAATTGACTTCAACGATCGAGGAAGCGTTGGACATTTGACGGGAGATGACTGACATGCCCTGGTTCGAGAGGAGGGAGGATCTGCGGCTGTCTGAGCGCTTTTGCTCGTCGTGAAGCTCTTTTATTGCATTGTCAACAGAGCCCGTCATACTCAATCGCTCAGCGGTCTTCTCGAGCTGCTCAATGTTGCCGGTGTAGGCACCTTGCAGCGTCTGCAGATCCGGGGTCGGGTGCCGTAACGCGAGACTGCGCCCTGAGGCCGTTCGTAGGATGGGTGAGGGCGGCGATCGAGCAAAATCGTAATCGGCGGCTGTGGCTGGAGTGCGGCGGCGTCTTGGGCGTGGAATGTGCAATGGGACAGCAGCAGAAGAATTATTGGCGTCGGGTACGGTTGGTGAGCCCTTGTGCTTGGCCCCGTAGCTGTAAGCGTCCCTATCCCGTTCCGGATTCGAGTATGGCTGCGACAACGGCGAGCTGGGGGCATCAGCATCGAAGTCGTCGGCCTCTACCATCTCATAGCTGCCACTCGTATTCCTGCTGCGTGAAGCGATGGACTGCACCATATGCGACAGTCCCCCCGAAATATTCTTGTTTTGCTGGCTGCTCGTAGCCTGTTCTTCGTGATCGCCGTCCAAAAATAGCCCCATGGCCGCGGACAACGGTGGCGCAAACACCGGTGAAGCGAGCGATTGTAGGGGGTGCTGGTAGGGGTGCGCAGGCGACCGTGATCGTGTGGRGTGGAGATCRTGGTCATGATCGCTGTCGTCGTGGTCGTTCTGTTCGACAGYGTTGTACGCCATGGTGGGCATACATAGAGGTGAGAGTGAGAAAGGAYGGATCTGATGGTGTTGGTGTTGATCCCAAAAAAACAGAGGGTGCTGCTAAAAAAGAAAGAGGAGCCAGGATTCGCTTGTCTCACAACAAACAGCGAGATCCAGCGAGGTTGGGCCACGATATGGGGAACAAAAAACCGGGTCAGAACAGGATACACAGCCAGGGAAAATCGATACTTTAATAAGTCTGCCCTCTTTCGCCCTTGCGCCTGTCGCGCCCCCATGTATTTTGCACCCCGTATGGTGGCTACCACAATCTGCACGCGTAGATTGGCTGCCACAGCTCAACCTAACACTGCAGCAAAGACCACTTCCATCGCCTTCACCACCACAGATTGGCGTGCAGGTAGCAGATATCAGAGATTACAGCAATCACGACCCCTGGACACAGGACGCCTCAGCCGGCAGCGTACCTGAAAGGTGTGGCCGTGGGTGCCAATCAGATGGGTGTCAAAAGCTTCAATTTCCTTGTTATCTACGCCAAGATACTGAAAAGAGAAGATGGCATATCTCATTATTTGCGCCCTCGTGTATCCTTTGCCTGATATTAGTGATACGAGTTGGCCTAGCACCGCAAGAGTTAGAGAATAGCAGATCCTAAGGCTGTCGTGTGATCGATAAGGACAAGCTCGTCTGCCTATGATTCCTCGTGGCGGAGAGAACGTTCCCCCCACAATCCTTTGACTCGCCCCGAACCTTAACAAGATGTCTTCTCGCGAACTTCCGTTAACAACGTCTTTGATCGCCCAAGCCGTTGATGCCAGGACGCGTCAAATGCTTATCGGCAGTCACCACAACATTCAGCGCGTTCATGCACGTTAGTGTCAGCCCGACGATGGCGTCTGGAAGAAGAAAGTTCGGATCCCGATGGCATGCACACGAGATGAACTGAAACGGCCCAGAAACCATGAGGCTGAAATCAGGATCCCGGAGGCATCCCCCATAGGCTCTCGAGGAAAATCCTTCCGCAGCTCTCGAGGTGTCATTGCTTCTAAAATTCTCATACCATGCGCCAAGTGTCCAACAGAGCCTTCATCACGGCTCATGAGATTCTCACTCTCAGCATTCGGGCCCTAGTGTCTGTTCTCGCGAAGCCTTGAACGACAGATGCTGTATCTTTTTTTTTTGCATACATCTCCATCAGTACCGGAGTTACGTATCACAGAGCCTCGTGCTCCAGCCCCCATTCCACCGCAGCTGCTCGTGCTCGTGCTCGGTACCTACAGGAAGCATACATGACCACGTTTTCTGTATCGCGAGAATGCACTGCTGTTCTCGGTACACCACAGGCCTTGTAGTGGCACGATTGCGGCTGGTGCCGTGACATGAAGCCTTTTTTGCACAACCTACGTGCCGTCCCTGTCATCTAGCTCCCGAGATGCCCGGGTATCAACATGTCAGACCTCTTTTCTGACTTCAGAGTGAAATCGGGAAATTGAGCACGTGTGTCCGCGCACGTGATCGTGATTTGTTTGCAATGTCAGTGTCTTCACTTCTCTGAACTGACTGATTGAGGTAATTCTTTCTTAAGGTTATTTATTCGATAAAATTCCCAGGTTGAATACTCTCAAGGAACATCTTTGAGAATAGTTGTCTGAAGGATCGTCATCTCGTGCCGGCGGCTCATTCGAAGAAAGCTCTTATGAAAAAGGGCTAGTAGGCTATCTCAACATGACTGCAGCAGCCCCGCGCATCAACTAACAATTTCTTTGGCCCTGAGTGGAAGAACGCTAGTCACGAGCCTCACGGGCCAGGATGTTCTCTCGTCATCAGCTCTGCATCCTGCAGCTCACATACACCTTCCCGCAATCCTAGCCTCCGGTTTCCGGGGAAGAAAACCAACCCCGCAAAGAGGAGCTGCGTGTATGTAGATCGAGGACGATGAGGGGTTGCCAAATCAGTTGGGTGCAATTCTTTACCTTGTAAGCGCGAGTTTCCGGGTATCGTAAGGGTAGTGAGTGATTGGTTGATGGGCGGCCAGGCGGTGAGGACCAAACAATAAGAGATGTAGTGCGGAGGGGATGAGTGATGGAACTCCATATGCGTTTGCAATGATCTTGATCATCTCCTTTGACCTGCAGCCTGCCTCCCTTGAGTACAGGGGGAGGATCGCGCTGCGAGTAGAGGAGGGTATGAAGGCGTACATGTAGAGTATAGTATAGGATTCTTGCTTCGACTCTTCTCGCACATGCATCTCAAGTTTTCGCTCCTCTTCGCCATGTCTTGAATGATCAATTGCCGTCTTGTCAGTGGGCAATAAACCCTGCATCCAGATTTCTGCGCCGTCACTGGACGACAGACGATGAAGGAATAGGATGGGCAAAGATGCTTGATCTTGGAGAAAGGGGAATCTACATAGAAGCAACGTGGATAAGAAGGTCAGGAGGAAGGATTTGATTTGCCAAGCGGCGAGAGAGAGACTAAGGAGAGGAGAGCTATGAGATGGCTCTGAGGTGGTCTGGTCACCTGACAAACGCCCCGTTGAGGCTCTTGACATTAGCAGTAAACCTGCTCCTATCTCCCATCTTCCCCAGAAATACGCATCATCAAGCATACCTAGCCCATCGCCGGAGCAGTTCGTGCGGAAAAGGCCCGCATGATTGGACGGAGCTTCCTCTGCGTACAAGGAAGGTATCTTTGATGGCATCTGGAGTAGTAGTTTGGGGATTGAAATATCTGGAGAACTTGGGAAAGGGTTGTTTCATATGACGTTCGCCCTTCCCTCGCTCCCACCTGTCTGAAGACTTCGAGTAGAAGAGAAGCACAATTTTCTCACCCGATTTCTTTTCTCCTTCTCGGGCGAATTCGAAAAGCTTTTCCCCCGATGCAACCCTAATACCGCCGAGGATCGATAGCCCAAGACAATAATGGGAGGGCTCTTACGCGAATTTGAACTGGTGTTGTTACCCTGAGGGTCTGCAGTTTTCACATGTTAGGAGCTAGCGAGGGTGACGTGTGGCTGGTGAGGGCTTGGCGCGTAGCTAGGACGGGCTGGGGTTGAGATGAGGATAGAAATAATTGACGAAATGGGAAAGGGCTTGGGAAAGGGCTGTCAAAAGGAAGTTTTTACTGAATTGGAGATTAAAGTTTTGAGGCCGCAGAAAAATCAATGTCTACCGGTTGTCGGGTATGCATCCGAGAGCATGGGCCTTTTTCGAGAGGAAAAATTGGCTTCAAGGTCCTTTTTGACTAAGGATTATCCTCTTGCATGTGTACCGTATCTGCATCTGCTTGGGTCGCACGGGGAATTAGAATGCCATCCCCTGGTGATCTGGAGATAAGGCTGATAAGGGCATGCAGCGCCGTTGTTTTCTTCAGGACAGAACATCAATTCGACTACTGACCACTTATATAAAATAGGTGTCAGAGGAATAGAACTCAACAGTTTATTAGACTGTTGAATTTAAAGCAAAAGAACATAGCTCCCCCTCCATAAAAAGTCCAGGATGACGAAAAGTAGCTTTCACATGTGAAGGCGCTAATGCTCTAACGCTCCATCTATTCCCTGCTGCCCTGTGGCGCATAGGCGAGCTCGCAACCAACACCACGTCCCGCTCCCGTATCACAGCATTTGCGCTCTCGAATCACAGCATTTCCCACACTGCCTCAGAGGGATCCGATAGCACCGGTAACCGGTAGGGCTACGTTTCATTCGCCTACTACAGCAAGCGCTAGGTGTGATGTGGTCTAGGCGATGGCATTTGAGGGGGAATCAGGGAATTTGCACATGCAAATGGATGCCAATAGCTGTGGCGCATGCTATCAGCCTGTGGGCGACGGGCGTCATGCTATAAGGTTGGCCTTCCCATGGTGCAGCAGCAGATAGAGTATAAACTCAAGAAAGAGCGTCTGACACACCTTCCTCCTTCCCCGCCTTCCCTGAGCACTTGCCCTCCTGACACTCACATTCCTGACGCCCTGCCTCGCGCGATCAAGATCCAAGACACAAACCTTCCTTCCTTCCACAGCTAGTAAGCCCTCCTCCACATTACATCCACACCACAGCCAGGCACCAGGCACAAGACATCCACCACAAACAATATCTGATACACAGCCTCGAGTAGTATGCCACACTCCGAACGCAATACCAAGATCACCACCAACATGGCCCCGCAAGTAAACGGCGACAGCAGCCCCTCGTCTGCATTCCTCTCGCACCTCTCTTCCTACCCGCTCATCTCCGACTCCATCAGCACATTCAAGGCGAACCCGTATGGCGCGAAGTCGCTGGATTTGACGACGAAGGGACATGATACTTTTGTTAAGCCTTAAGCCAATTTATCCGTACCTGTATGTTTCTCAAACCGCATCTTCTGGATATGGTTATGGAATGCTGACGAGAATTGATTAATTAGGTCCACACCATACTCCTACCTCTCGCCATACCTCTCGAAAGCCGACAGCGTCGCCGACAACACGCTCTCCACCCTCGACTCCAAATTCCCCGTCGTCAAGAAGCCCACCGGCGAGCTCTACGACTCGGGCAAATCGATCGTGTTTTTTCCGCTGAGGAAGGGCGCTGAGGGGAAGGATTATGTGCTAGGGACGTACAACAAGGAGGTGAAGAAAGTCGGCGGCGAGGGCGTGGTCACGTACGGCAAGGCGGCGCTGGGCACGGGACTGATTGTCGCGAGCGACAGCATTGGCTGGCTGAGCAGTTTCTTGAGCAAGAAGAAGGCGGAGACGAAGGAGGTTGCGAGCGAGAAGTTGAATAAGTGAGGGAGATGCGGGGTTGAGAATTGAGGAATCACGATGACGAATATGAGTTACGGCGGGGGAGTAACAATTATGCGGGATGCGTTGGATGGAAATCATTGATGGATTGAGGGATGGGAGAAAATGGCTGCTTTATGCCTTTCGTGTTTTTACTTGCCTTTGCTTTCCAGCGTACGGTTGGCTCAGATCACTTCGCGCTCCCTGTATTTGCATATGCCTCATTACTTTGTTTCATTCGACAGGGTCAAGGCATTAATACTTGGGAACGAGTAGCAGATTGGCTCGGGCTTGATAGGGTGGATATCGAATAACAAATCAGATCAATAGACTTCTCTTCTCAAATTTCCAGGCCGATGCATAGCGTTGACGCTTCACGTGGCTCCAATGCCCTTCAGCATCTCCACCATGACTCCAGCACTCCAGTCTCATGAAAACACAACATGTCTGATAGTGCCCCAGCCTTTGCCATGATGTTTTTTTGTCCTGTTATTCTGGTTTCAGCAAAAAGTCTTGATACGTAGGAGGGAAAAGCTCTCACGTGCAACGAAAGCGCTTCCGGGGGCTTGTGTGCGGGGCCTCAGGTTGTCAATTATATTGTATTGTCTTCTGATCTGTCGATATTCTGTCAGGTCAAGTAATTGGGGCGGAGAAGATGGGCTTACGGAGGAGATTATGGATAGTGTGTTTTCTTGGTTTGAGGTGGTGTTTTTTGGGGGGGGGGAGAGGGGGAGAGGTGAGGGGAGAGGTGAGGGGTGAGAGGTTGGAACTTGGATGAGTGATGGATGGAGGGTTTGAGCTTGGAGGTTGAAAGGAAAAATAGAAGGGAGGAAGCAGGAAAAAAAGAGAGGCGTATTTATACTTAAGCTGGAGTCGAATTGGACATGAATCTGGAGGGGTAGGGCGAACGAATGGACGTTCATCCTCGCAGTGTAAGTGGTGTTGGTCTGCAGGATCTTCCCCGCGTTCCAAATCAAGCGTTGATTTCCTGGCGCGAGGTGGCGTGGCAAGAGGGAATTGGTCGAGGCTTGTATAACAGAAAAGGAAGACTTGCAGCTTTCTCGCAGAACAGACAGGCAGAAGACTTTGATTTTTTTGGCATTACGAAAAAAGTGAGATCAGAGAATAGCGAGCATCAGACAAATGAATACTTGCTCAATGAGTGATGAACAGCAGCAACAGAACGCCAAGACTCCAAACCCAAATCCAAAGAAAAGCTCGTCCAGCAAAGTCAGTCTCCTCAAGAGCCATTCACTTCTCTTCACCCTAATCATCCTCATCCTCATCCTCATCATCTTCATCCTCCCTAATCCACCCACTCTTCGGGGCATCAGGCTTGTCATCAGTATCTCCCACCTCGCCGCTGTCGTCACCACCGAAAGCGAATTGCTGGCTACTCTTCGTCTTTAAGCTTGATTTCTCTAGTGTTTCTATGTTAGGGAGATGGGGAGGCAAGGGTGGAGGGAAGACTTACGGAGAGGATCATTCGCATAACCCTTGTCGTTATAAGATGGGGTTCTGAGGGATGCGCCGTCGCCTCCACCGTTGGGCGAGCAGTTATCTCTTAGGAGGGGAAGGAATAGAGCCATGATTTGACGATGAAGGGGATTGGATTTGGGGCTTGGGAGTAGAGAGGGGTTGGAGGAGGTTGATGGAGAGGTAAAATCAGGGGAAAAGAAGAGGAAAAGGGGGGTTTTATATTTGCGATCAACGATAGAGGTAGCTTTGAAACAGGGCGAGATGGAAAACGCGTTGGGCGTGGTCGCCCGACATCTGAAGAGAAACCAACTTCTGGCAGCAAAAGGGCGAGGGGCGACCGACGCCCGATCCCGGGCAAATAGATAGTGGTGTAACATCGCAGGGCGCAAGACTTCTTCAAACCAATGAAGACGTGTGTAAATAATAATTATTTTCTACAGTATATACTCTCTCTTGCCGTCATAACTGCCGTCCCATATACCCCTCCCATGACTCCCATAAGAAACAAAGGCTACCCTCTTTTTTTCTCTCTTTCAAATATTATCTATATCATATCATTCAATGGGGGCAAAAAACCGACTCGCCTCCATGATCTGCTCGTCACCATTCGCAAAGTCCCAGCCAACGATTATGGATGTCTGGCTGCAGCAGATGATCCGTCGGGCGTCGAATTGCAGCTTGAAGACGCGGGCCATGTTYGCGGGGAGGTGGTGGTGTGCTRCTGCTGCTGGGGGGTTGGGGTTTGYTGCTGGTGCATGGTGATGCGGAGCAGCGGTTGTAGCTGGCGCGGTGGTCGTCGCAGCTARAGTTGTAGTCGTATCCATTGCTGTTGTCTGCTGCTGGCTCGGTGTAGATGCTTGAGCAGGTGCCGCGCTTGCCTGTGCGCTCGTCGAATCACCTGAGGTGCTCGCGRTTGAGCTGACAACAGCTGGTTGCATTTGCTGGGGATGGCTGTTTTGATAGGCCTGGATACAGCCGTAAGCAATTGAGTACATCACTTGTCTCGTCGTTCCGGTCAGGGCCGAGAGGCTATCCCCAAGTCTCTGGAAACTCATCATGTTCGGGTGAGTTTGTAGAGCCGTGCGCAAKGCGTTCGGCCCAGCCGCAACTGCTTGATCGATCATTTGACGGTACTGTACCTCGGGGTAGGGAGCGTCGGGGATCCGAGGAATCATTGGCAAGTCGTCGGCCTGTTCCGGATCCGCTTGAGCAGCCTCTCTCCGGGCAGCCGCGACTGCTACTCTCGCTTGCTGTGCAGCTCTCGAGGCCAAGTGCGCCGCTTCTTCTTGTCGTAGAGTATGCTGGTTTCGCCAGACGCCTTCTTTGTCTCTCCTCCATATGATGATAGTCTCGTCATATGATCCTGAGACAATGCGACCAAACCTACCACCACCTCCACCTGGAGGAATCTTTGCACCGTACGCAGTGATGTCTGCGGGCTTCTTGGACCCGGCATTCTTCGGTCGATTCCTTTTGTAGAGCTCGCCTTGGGAGATCAACCCCGCATCAACAGCACTGAAGTACTCATTATCGACGTTCTTAGCCTCGATCTGGTCTTCCTCGGAACTGTATGGCAAATCCCCGAACCCAGCTTGGACTGTTCTGACAAGATTCGTGTGTGCTCTCAAGCTTGCAACCTCGAGACCAGATTCTTTATCAAACACTTTGACCTCRTTGTCGCTGCTCCCACTRACAATACGCCGGCCATCATATTGAACACAAGCGATACCCTTGGTATGCCCAATGTAGGTCCTTGCGCAAACGCCGCGTCGCCAGTCCCATATCTTCACTGTACGATCCCCAGAAGCGGAAACAACTTCATCGCCGAGTATCTGCACGGCATTGACGGCCGCACCATGCCCTTCTAAACACCCAAGCATGCTATAAGGCGGAAGCATGGCTCTCGGTCCTGGGTTGAAGCCAAAGTTGTTTAGAGATATTGGAACCGGATTGACGCCATGAGTTGGATCCGGGTATCCATCTGCTCCAGCTTGCATTGGTTGACGATTGAAGATCTTGATAGTCTTGTCTTTAGAGCAGGTGATCARCACACGTTTGTCAAATCTAACATTCAGAACGGATTCTCGATGAGCTTTTCTCAGTCTCTGAATAACGTGGCCGGTTGAGAATTTCCAGATCACTATCGTTGCGTCACTACTTCCTGAGACTATGATATCTTCTTGGGGATCCGCATCAAATTGAAGACATAAGACCGAACCGTTGTGTGCGCGTAACGGCGCTCGGACTAAACGTTGGCTATTCAAATTCCAGATCCGCAGGGTCTTGTCCCTGCTCCCACTGACAAGGAATTTGCCGGAATGTTGAATGGTATAAATACACTCCTCGTGTGCTTCTTCTGGGTGCATCGGATGCGGTAATTGAAAATTTGTGTACTTTTCGGCCTCCCAGTTGGCTTCTAGTCTCCTTCTTTGGGAGTAGAGATAATGCCAATTTAGTTTCTTCCTGCCGCCGTCGCTTCGGTCTGCAACAACYAGTGACGATGTAGTGGACATGGGAATCGGGATCGAAGGGTTCGAGGTTGAGACTGAAGACAATCGATTCATCTGATGGCTTTGCGAAGTGTTGGCAAGTCTGCTTGGGTAATTTGCGCTTCTGCTTGCTTGCGAAGAACTGGAAGAGGTCATAGAAACGTCGAGGTCGATCTTTTCGCCCRTCCGCGCATCTTTCGGTTCTGYTGTCAGCGGTCCAAATATAGACGGGTTCGAGGTCACCATAGGCGCATCAACCATTTCATAATCATCATCTGCTTGCAGGTTCGGGAGTATCCGTTGTGGCGTAGCCCTTCTCTTTCTTGCATGCTCCTCGTCATTTGACCCGCTGGGTCTTGAGTTGTCTGCATTTATAGATTCCTCGAACAGCTTCACCTCGGACCKGATGACTCGGAAGCCTTCGAGCAGATATAGTTGTTCCCAAAGCTTTCGGTCTAGGGACAGCAGCATCCATTCTTTCGAGGCTCGAGCCGTGTTTATGAGAGACAGCGGGTCTAGGTATCCGAGGATCTTCAAACATACCTCGGGAGGYAGATAGTTGAAGAAGTTGATATGTATTCGATGTTGGAGGCGGTCGATGACTTCGCTGACTCGGGAGGTCGAGAGGTTGTTCAGGATGGTCATGGCAAGTTCTAGCAAGCGTCAGTCTCTCTGCCGGCAGTATGCGGCCATGACGAGCAGATGTACCCGTTCGTTCAGACTCGGTCATCAAGGCCAGCCATGGAGGCAAGGGCGTTGACAGGGCAGCTGCTACCGTCAAAGGAGCTTCGCTRTAGCCCTCATCTTGGGGCGACTGCTCGTAGGTGGCCATGATGGAGATGGTGAGGAGGAAAAGTTGTTGGCGTTATTATTTTGCTATGAATTTGGTACGCTGGRGAGCAGCTCCCGCGCCGGCTGGGGCGGACTCGGTGGTGAAAGTGGTCCCGCTGTCAGTCAATGTTTATATTTATCCGATGATGCAACATCCACAATGAGGCTGAATTTTGGCCTGCTACGGCACGGCGCGATCTGAATCTGGATAAGGATCTAGGATCAGGGTTAGGATCAGGCACCGCCTTTGTCGTGGTTCTTGTCGCCAATCGGCCGCAAGGAATGAGAGATTCTGCACTCTTAAAATGCGAGATGGTGGGGAGAGCGTTGTTGTTTTGGAAAGGAGCCGGTGCGCAGGCCAACTCGCAGGCCACGGCTAAGGTGTAAGGTCGTGTATATACTCGTACAGAGAGTGAGGGRCGAGGGAAGAGGAAGCGAAGGGTTCGGAGAATAATGCACTTGGTGGTCGTGTGTCCGGCTGGCGATGTTGTCTTACTCTACTCCATAGGAGAGGTAAMTCTRGGCCTTGAATGGGGCCGACAACCAGGCTGCCAGCATCAGTGAGGTGCGAGTGTTGCTGCCTGAATGCTGAGGGTGCACAGAGAGAGTGCGCGCAAGAGGGGTGCCCGCATAGAGAAAACAGAGGCGTGTGCCTAGCCGGCTCCATTGCTGCACACGCTTTCGCCCATTGGCGCCTTCCCTCTTCCAGCGCTCTGAGACAATACGGGCAGCCCAGAGAACCCACTCCTTCCGCGCACCACACCGCACCCGCAGCAGAGACACCGCAGAGGATCCATCCCAATCCGCCCGCTTCGCTCGAGCTCAATCTGCATCCGCCCATACAACCAGATCCCAAGCATACAGCACCATCCCRTACCCAGGTGCTACCACTGCACGCAAAGACCACCCTTCCTGCCAGCTCGTGTCCATATCCTCGACGCCGGCGTCTCCAAGCCCCCTCGACCCCCAGCTCAACTCAGTTAACTAGACTATCTGACGAACCACTCCCCTCACYCCCCTCCCCCTCGACCAMCAACACATCATATCTCCCGCCAGCTTCAACCTTATCCATCCCTCCCCGCCTAGCCACGATCACGACCAAGACCAAGACCACGATCCCCCTCCGTCGCCGTCGCGGGGTTGCATTGCGCTTTTAATGCAGAAACCTTCGAACTCCTCCACCTCTTCGCCCACTCGTTAATGTCATCCGGCGGCGTCGCCATCCCTATGGCTCAAGCTCACGCCCATGGACCACTYGCAAGAACAAACACGGCGCCTGTCTTCTCCGCCAGGAACACAAGCGGCTTCTCRGGTCTGGGCGGGACCATGAGCCATAGCTCCAGGTCTTCCCAGCTCTCAGGCTCAACTGCATACACCACRTCTTCCTCGTCCACCACCTCCATCTCATCCCTCGCCAGCTCTGCCACCATGGTCCCGCCGCCAGCTGCCGGGACAGTGGTTGCTACAAACAATATCATCAACCAGCGAGCCGAYGCGTCTCGCTCTCTATACCAGATCTGCGTCAATCTACGGCTGCGGCTGGCCCAAGTGCCAGGTTTTGATGTTCATCTAAGCGATTCTGATAACGAGGATGCGGGGGAGGACATAGACCCTGTCTCCTCACTATGGCGGACTCTACGCAAAGGAACCCCCTTGTTGACCATATACAACACCATCCGACCTCCCACTCCCTTGCAGATCGATGAAAATACGGCCCCCGCCAAACGACCCAAAATTGCAGCGTTCAAATTCGTGGAGGCATGTTTGAAAGGCGAACTCCACGTACCGCCTGGGGAATGTTTTGCTCTTTCGGATCTCTTTGGAGATGATACTACTGGTTTTGTCAAGGTGGGTGAAATCCTCCCTTGCTCTAGCAATTAAGGGCGGTGGGGCGCAGAAAAAGCAGTGGTGATAGCAATCCATCCCTTGCTTCGACTGATATTGCTCTCCCCCCCTTTTCCCCYCTCCTACCCCAGATTTTTACTGCGAACACAATATGAGCTATCTCACTTTTGAAACAGAAATTTGCGAGGATGTGCGCTTACATATTGAAATTCAGGTTACACAAGTGCTCAACCTCGTCCTAGATGTTGCGCAACAACGCGGGCAGCTGTTGACCGCTGAAGACCCAAGTGATGACCCTGCATCGATGGCAGTTTCAGAGAAAACCTACAGAGACTATGTTGTTGCAGAGATGGTGAACACAGAACGAAAATACGTCCAGGATCTCGAGAATCTGCATGATTTGAAGAAACAGGTGGAGCAGGGTGGCGTCGTTCCGGGAGATGTGGTACACGAAATATTCCTGAACATCAACGCCATCTTRGATTTCCAACGCCGATTCCTCATCAAGATTGAAACCACAAATTCGCAGCCCAAGAGCCAGCAACTATGGGGTCAGCCATTCGTCAACTACGAAGAATCTTTCAATATCTACAAGCCATTCATCGCAAACCAGCGCAAAGCAGCAACTATCGCAAAGAAAGACTTCTCCAAGCTCGCACAGGCCAAACACGCCATTGTTGTGGATTTCAATACCCTGGACGGATTTCTTCTAAAACCAATGCAGCGTCTAGTCAAGTACCCTTTGCTTTTGAAGGTAATATCTTGTGCTTCCGATACTTATACTCCCACTAACCTCTCATAGGACCTTCGAGACAAAGGCGGCCTAGACGACGAAATGAAAGCTGATTTGACGGCCGGAATCGAGGCATCGAACCGTGTACTCAAAGAAGCCAACGAGGCTGTCGAYCAAGAGCTACTACGAGAAGCGCGAGAAGACCTAGAAGCTCGAGTGGATGATTGGAAGAACCATCAGATCGATCATTTCGGAGAACTCCTTCTGCATGGACAATTCATGGTGGTCACAGGGAAAAGTGAYCAACAAAAAGAAGTACGACCTCATCCCTCCCAGCAAATCCGACCTGTTGCTTCAGTCCGAAATTTTAGCYACAAGCGCAAGGCGCCAGAAGAGGATCTAGAGGATCCAGATCACTCGTTCTGGGACAAAACAGAGACACTAGTGACATCTGTCCCTCGGAATGAAAGTCATGACCAGCGTCAATGCYGCACAGACGAKATTTATRCCCAGACAAGTCTCCTCCTCTGCGAGTTTAATGGCGTTAATCCCCAGTCTGGTGATCCTTTTGTTGSTTTTSAAGTTGCTAACGAGTTGGGCATCTTTCGCCCGTTCTATCAACAGTATACTATTTACCTCTTCGAACGAATACTCCTCTGCTGCAAAGAGGCGAACCCGAACAAGTCGAAAGACAAGATCATGGGAACCCAGAAGGACAAGAAGGACAAGAATAAGAATAAGGAGCCCAATAAGAATTCCAAGCTCCAGCTCAAAGGCAGAATCTTCATGACGAATGTCACTGATGTGGTCTCACAAGCGAAGACAGGTAATGATTCTTCTTCATCTGAAAGACTCTGCTAACATAACTAGGCTCTTATGCGATCCAAATCTTCTGGAAAGGCGATCCTGGGGTAGAGAATTTCATCATYCGATTTTCTAACGAGGAGGCGATGAACAAGTGGTTCAAAGGCGTACATGATCAACGATTATCGCACGCCAACTCTTTGAACGGAGGAGCCGTCCCAGATTCTTCACCCACGGATTTTATTTGGAACAGCCAGGCAGCAAACATGCCTAATCCATATGCGCAGACGGAGGATGATGACGACGACGAAGATGAGTACCCCGGCGGTGCAGCCAATACGGTATATGGGCAAGGGATGCCTCGAAATGCATCTAGCAACAGTCTACGCTCCCGGTCAACGACTGGGGATAGTTCTCAATCGCTCGCAGGCATTGCGCGGGCACCACCTCCACGGTTTCCCATGGGTCTTCAAAATCCCCCTCTTAGCTTACAAACTTCACTTAGTTCTCAAATGCCCTCGCCTGGGGCCCGTGGTGGTGACTCTTACTTCTCCCCTACCGAGTCACCCGCCTCGTCGCGGACAAGTACCGCCTCGTCTATGTTCCCATTCCCACGTCAGGGTACACCGAACACGTGGGAAGAACACAACCGTTACACTGCACCGGCAATGCCACGCGCACCATCGAGGGGAAGCCAAACCCCGATGGACGCATACCAGATGAATGGTCGCGCAGCTCAGCGACCTTCGCTTCCGGCCATGGCACCAAATGCGCAGGCGAGTGTAACACAACAGCGGAATCGCTCATACAGTACTCCTGACATAAATGCTCAGAATGGACCCCGACGTTTACCAAACGGTGCTCCTGCCGGTTCAGTCCCTGCGGTACCTGGAATACCGGCTCATTTACATCCCGCGTACGATTCAGGAATCCCCCGATCTCAAAACAATTCTCCCAATGGTCTTCCTATGCGCACCAACACCCAGTCACCTGGAGTTCAAAGGGAGCGCATGGGACCTCCAGGACCTCCACAACAGTTCCCTGGCGGTCCACAATATGCAAGATCGTCCACAGCTCAGCAGATTGTAGTGGACAATCGAACAATGTCGCCGCCTCTTGGAAGTGCATTACCTGGAGACGATAATTTGCCCACCCAGCTGAAGGTGAAAGTCAACTGTGACGGAAACTACGTCACGCTGGTGGTGGCATTCAACATCACCTACCAGTCTCTCATCGATCGCATCGACCAAAAGATTGGCCGGTTCTCGAATTCCGCGATAGCTCGAGGGACGATGAAGCTTCGATACCGCGACGAAGACGGCGATTACGTGACGATCGAGTCCGACGAGGATGTACAGATCGCCTTCCAAGAATGGCGAGAGGCGCAGAAAGCCCAATACCAAGCGGGCCAGCTCGGCGAGATCGAGCTCTTCGCTGCTAGTGTAGATAGCTAGAGGGACACAATCGGAGGATCTTTTTCTTTGGGCGGAGCACCTAACTAACTGCATGGATAGAACGCATTAATGGGGATACTGATTTGCATGAGCTCGGCTCCTATAGGGTTTTGATTGATATTTTCGAGATGAATAAGGGATGGAGATTATGATTGCCACGTTTGAGATGATTTGGGATGAATGAATCGACTTTGAGGGGTTGTTTTTGCTTTGATGGTGTTATGGGCGTTCAATTCATTAGGAGGCGCTTTTTGATTCTTCTAGTACTAGTTGCGATGCGAGCGGCGGATTTGCCGTGAGGTATGAAGTGAAATGTTGATGCTGTGCTGAGGTASTGGTAGGAGATACCATAGCCGGGAATGGATGAGTGCGAAAACAATTTGACCTGCCTCTTGTGAAATCCGTCCTCGCAGAAGAGATGCTCCATTCGACTCTGATGTGAGGTTCCCTCTCGCATTGCATATTACAGG